>CM055096.1:48061578-48280323 GCA_029204225.1 Diphasiastrum complanatum
CATTTCAACTTCATAAATGATGGAATGAAATTTTGAGATGATAGAACAAGGAAAACAAAAATGTGCTTAATATATGTAACATTGTTTTCCTCATATCTTTTATAGCAAGATGTACTCAAACTATAACTGACTAACTTACAATTCCCAAATCAATGCTTAAAATAGTCAAGCATATATAAATAGAAACGTTGAGACAAAAAGAAAATAGGTGCAATCATTAAAGTGATTAACTTAAATCAAAAGCCGCAAATGGATTATAGAGTTTACACATCCTTCATTGAACCACTTCCAAGTGTATATAATCTTTATCATTGCTAAAGGGCTTATGCATATCCTTTTAAACTTGAGCCTTATCAAAGGTTCAAAATTTCTCATTTGACTCATATAATCTTTATCATTAGGCTATTTTTAATAACTAATTGATCTTGTATTTTAATTCTTATTGGCTAGTAGCTTAGTATTCATCAAGAAAATGCATAAGGTAAGTCTAAAAGATACCTTGTGGAATGAGAACTAAGCTCTTAAAACAAACAAATGATGTGCTATCTAGGTAGAGCATGTAGTTATGCATGTCTTAAGGTTTGGCCTAAGGAGCAATCCAACATTTGGAATAAAATCAAGGAAGGTACATGAAATATTGCTACATTCTAGTTATACCACATACAAGGATTGATGGATTGATAATAAAATACCCATTAATTTCCTATCATTGCAAATTTACAAAGTACTAATCATATCTTCCAGTCAACTAAAGGAGGGAGAGTATGAATCTCCATCTCAGTCAATCAATTTTTAAGGGAGGAGAGTGTTAGCAACGACAACAATGACAAACATAGAGGGTAAGGGTAGCTCCATTTTGGAGAGATGTGAATCATACAAATTTTCTTCTAAAAAATGGTTTAACCTTAAAAATTGTGTTATGTAGAATGAGCTATACATAGAGATATAGGTGATGGGAGACATATTGCCAAAGGTTGGACCGTGATCTAGGAGATTTAGTTGGGAAGTTGAGAAAATTGTTGTTAGAGATTCTATGATGGTGGTTTTGATGTGGGATCAAGATTTAAAGTAGACATGTGCAATGATAAGTTGCTTAGTCTAATTATGCTACATTTCAGCCGAGTGGGTGTCCACCTCACAAGTTGGTGCTAAAAGAAGCGATGATAGTGATTCTCTTGCGTACGCTAGCATATGAGAGTGGGCTATGCAATGGTACCAGATTGATCGTGCGGAAGTTGGGGAGAACGATCATTGAGGCAGAGATAGTGACGGGGAAAAATGTTGGTACGAGAGTGATTATTTCGCGCATCCATTGTTACCGACCAACTCAGACATACCATTTGAATTCAAGAGACTACAGTTTCCCGTGAAACCTGCATTCGCAATGTCCATAAATAAATCACAAGGGCGGACAATGGATGCAATGAGATTATATTTGCCACGTCCAATTTTTAGTCATGGACTCACACCATAAAGGATCCCATTTTGACCTCATGGTCTCTCTCTCTCTCTCATTCATGCTCTCACTCACAATCCCTATGCGGCCTTAATGCTCTGGGTTAACTGCAAACTGCATGGTCTCTCTCTCTCTCTCTCTCTCTCTCTCTCTCTCTCTCTCTCTCTCTCTCTCTCTCTCTCTCTCTCTCTCTCTCTCTCTCTCTCTCTCTCTCTCTCTCTCTCTCTCTCTCTCTCTCTCTCTCGGTTCTCACAATCTTGCTCGGATGCTCTTTGTCTCTCACTCGGATGGGTCTTTTCTCTCTCTCTCTCTCTCTCTCTCTCTCTCTCTCTCTCTCTCTCTCTCTCTCTCTCTCTCTCTCTCTCTCTGTGGGAAATTTTGGACGAGGGATTGGTCTCGTCAAAAGGCCCTAAAAGAGAAAGGGCCCACACTGCCCTTACGTGAATGGTTGAGGAGGCGCCGCTTCCAATCCTGCGGGCCACCTCAACTACCCCGTGCTCATCATGCCAATAGGGATTTTCCAGACCCCTAGAGGTATGGCCAGAGGAGGTGTAAGCATCATCCTAAGCGACTTGTCCTACATGTCCCGTGATGTGTGAAATAAATTTTTCATTCGATGCTGTAATATAGTACTGACGAAGGTGGGTAGTGTAAACCGATCACTTATGGGTTTATTGATTATAATGACTCGGTTTGTTGCAAGGATATCGTGAGGTGATAAATTACACACACCGCTCTGTCTGATGAGCGGTAGTATTTCGTTGACCGTCAGGCCTAGGTATTTCGCTAGGCAGTTCCGATGGCGGGTGTGACTTGTGAGACCCTTGACCCAGGTGGCGTATTTCGGCCATGTTGGGTGGACTGCCCACTCTTGTATTTCAAAGAGGTCGGGCCCATTAGCCTGGACATCCATTACATAATATAGCTCCAACTTGTGTTTACACAAAAAAATGGTAGAATTACTCTAGTCCTTCAAACCTCGTAACACGCATAGCAGGCAAGAAAACACTACCAGTATTCAAGTACTATGCATCATAACCAATCATCTGTGCAATCTTGGCCTATGACCCAAGTAGATCTTTCTGGAATTCAAGCAAATAGAACAAGATTCAATGCATCATAGGAGCAATGACAAAAGAAGACTCAAAAGCATGGACCGATTGACTACATAAATTTTCAAACAACTTCCTCCTACAACCTTGCTTTCATGTATACCAACAATATAATAAGATTGAAGAGTACCTCAGGTTATGGCAAAATGCACTTGAACGTTGAGAAAAGTCATGAGTCACGCTTGCTTTGTGCTTGTTAGTTTTGCCATGAATTGAAAAGAGGCATGCTTGAGATCAAGTGCTCTGATATCTCTTGACACTCATGTAGAGCTGTGATGAGCAACAATGAACAATAAATTTATGGCTATTAAATGAGCGACTGCGGAAATGTTGGCAAATCACACATGCGGGCAGGTGCGCTCCACTGCATCTCTATGGACTATGGGCAGCAAAATAGCCATTGGATAATGTGCAAAGGACTTTTCAAAGCTGGTATACCAGTCGTTGAAGTAATGATTGATGTCGACACCAGTATACACTCGATTGCAGGCTTCAAAAACAAGACTATAGACTTATGAGTGATGTTGTAGGCAGTACATGAATGGTTGTTTGGTAGTGCATTAAGCATTCAGGCTATCTTCGTGACCATCTCAACTGAGAAAACTCTCTCAAGATCAACTCTTCCCAGGGGTTCTGGAAGTGCGTCTCCCTATGGACAGAAATGTTTTGCTTGTCATGTTGTCAAAACACTTGTTATTTTCACTATTTGTGTTGTGATTTCTTGCATTGAATGCTATCAATAGGTATTGATCTTCAATCCCTGCTCACTGTAAACCATGTAGAGATGATTTAAACTCTCTTCATGAGAGATCAAGTTGCATAGGCATGTCCTTTCTAACAATAAAGAAATGCTTCTGTTTTGAGAATCTGATGGTAGTTAAGGAAGTGGCTCAAAAAGTCTTTGAAACCTTAATGGCTAGGTATTGACCAATAATACCATCTATGAAATATCAGACCAAAGTCAAGGGTCACCATTAGGGGTCTTCTCCACTTTAATTCTAGTTGAGTGCTTGATCCCTTGATTGTCTGGCTCATTGGCTTTCTTGTGTGCATTACCCATTGTTTTTCTCTTTTTTGCTTGACTTAAATTTCTTCGACTGTTTGGCTTGGCAAGTCATCATCAATTTGGTGCCCGTCAATGCAGTTGACTTTAAACCCGTGGCTTCCAATTCTAGCTCAGAATCCATTCCTAAGAGCTTTTCCTTCTTGATTTCTTTTGTGACCCTCCAGATTTTTCCTTGACTAGTATTTGTTTTACCCCAAGTTGCAGGTTCTGGACATAATTTTCACTTCTGGTTCTCGCTTCCACAATCTGAACCCTTTGATATCAGCTACTATGAATGCATGTGTGACTCATGACTTTTCCCTAACTTCCAAGAGTATTCCTGCAACATACCCGGGTGCTATATATTCATAAGAAGTGAATTAGATTTGTAGGTAGCAAAAACCATAAAACCATAGAAAATTACTAGGGCCATTTCTACGGTCGAATTTTATCTAAACAATTGCGGTAGTTTCTTTGGGTGAACTGGGACCCCGATCTGTAGGCAACTTTGTGCCAATTTTACCATTAATAACGGGTTCTACATGCCGGTTTTCACAAAATTGTGAAAATCGCTCTAAAAATGGCCCGATTTTTCATGCAAAAATATCGGCTAACACACACACACACACACACACACACACACTCTCTCTCTCTCTCTCTCTCTCTCTCTCTCTCTCTCACTCACGTTCTCACGGTCCCTAAGTCTCTCTCTCTCTCTCTCTCTCTCTCTCTCTCTCTCTCTCTCTCTCTCTCTCTCTCTCTCTCTCTCTCTCTCTCTCTCTCTCTCTCTCTCTCTAGCATGGTTCTCACAGTTGCCCCTCCCTTCGGCCCTCATGGTTCTCTCGGTTACCTCTCCCTTCGGTTCTCACGGTTGCCCCTCCCTTCGGCTCTCACGGTTCTCACGGTTACCCCACCCTTCAGTTCTCACGGTTACTCCTCCCTTTGGCCCTCCCCAAAAAATGGGACCGTTTAGGACCGCAATGGACCTCCCTTTGGCCCTCCCTTGAACCGTCCCGAACGATTGCAAAGGAGGCCGTTTGTAGTCGTTTGCGGTCCCTTTGTGGTCCTATGTGCTGTAGCGCATGCATCCCAAAGGGAGTCGGGAACCACGACTTAGCTTCCCAGCCTTCAACTCTTGCCATCCAAACCCACTTGACATACAAGCAGCCAACTCGCTAACAACGATCAGACTTAACCAACTTGAAGTTCCGAAAACCAACATTGAGATCCAACCTGGCGCCATGCCAGATCGGGGGTCCCGATGTGGGTGACTTCCCTCCAAGCAAGCCGCCCGACATACATCAAACTTAACCAACTCGAAGCTTCGTTACAAACGAGTAACATCCATTCCAAGCAAGCGGTCTGACTTACATCAGACTTAACCAATTGAAAGCTTCGTCACGAGCGCTGGAAGCCAACCTGGCACCACGCCAGACTGGACAGCCATAAACATGTAACGTCCACCCAAGCAAGCCATCCAACTCAGCCGACAGGTTAGAGCCCGTTCCCCAAGAGCTTAACCCATTCACGTTCATGCAAGGAACACTCAGAACCACAAGCCGCGACATATATGGAAACAACCAGTTCCTGGACCAAATGGTCCCGACAGCATACCGCTGGCGCCACGGACCGAATGGTCCCGACGACATACCGCTGGCGTCCCGTTATACGACCCTCAGCTATGTGCCAAGTTAAAAATTTTGAAAGCGGCCTTACAACTGGCGCTTTTACCGAACACTGAAACCCAGAAGGTAATCAGAGTCAGTTTGAGGAAAATCCCACTTTATTGATAAATCTGAGAAGGTTACATTTCAAGTGTGTGACCGACCCTAGTCTCCGGGGCGCTAGCATGCCAAGGCGAGAGCCATGACAATATTCCAGCAAGGGAGGCTGAGACTTGCTTGGAGCTCGCCCTGAGTCGCAACCTGCACTCCCCTATAGTATTGGTGTGATTCGGCACCCCCCTCATACCAAGCACTCTACCCAAGCTGGTAAAGCACGTTTTTCTCTCTCTAGGATTTTCTCTTTCTAGAAAGTCATTTTCTCTCTCTAGATTTTACTGATCCCATGCCTAGATCGTGTGAGGTGATTGCACATTGATCTGAGCTCTCTGGACTCCGCTAGAACCGATCAAAGATTTTCGGCCATAGGAACTTGGCGCCGGCTGGATTCTGGTCATAGTGGTGCCGGGAGCGGCGCCGGCGCCGTTGGCGAAGGGAGCAGCAGGGGCGCTGCTGGGCGCCGATGGCGCCGGAAGTAAAGCTTGTAAAGGTAGCTTTACAACATGTGCCCCCCTCCCCCCTCTCTCTCTCTCTCTCTCTCTCTCTCTCGGATTATCCCTGCTCCAAAGCTTTCTCTCTTTTGCTTGCGGTCTACAGCAGTGGCTCTAAAGTGACCGTAAGGTCCCGCAAGTGCGTTAGTTGCGGTCGCTTACGATAACCGATTCCGAAACAAAACCGTAAGCGAACTGAAAGAGAATCACTTACGGTCATTCACGGTGATGTAACAGACTGCAAAGGAACCAAAAGAGCATCACATACAGTCGTTTACGGATCACATTTAGGCCGCATAGGGGCCACATTTAGGCCATTTGTGGTCCTTTTGGTCACGCATTTCACTAGATCATCGGCCGCCACCTAGATTGGAAAATCATCGTCCATCAACGACATAATGAATTTTTAAATCATTGGCCGCCATTACCCGTCAACGACGGGCACTCTTTACTAGTACCTATACATATATATCTACCTACATATACATATACATATAGATACATATACACACATACACATACATATACACATGCACATGCACATATACATACAAGCACACACATATACATACACATACACATACACACATATGTACACATATATGTATAGATATACACACATACATACACATATACATGCACACATATGCATACACATACATATACACATACACATACATATACATACACATATACATAGACATACACACACATACACATCAGATAATTCTTCTGTAACAAATTACAAATTATCATTAGCTAATTTGCCATTCCAAAATTGATATGAAAAACAAACTTCATATCTACAATAATACTATACCAGTAGATCACTCTGCTCTTGCAATAACCAAAGGAGTTCACTGAAATCCGAGAACATCATTAACGCCATTTCCGAGTGTGTTGATCTTCACATGAATGTCCAGGCGATAAATAGCCTTCCCCATAGATGGATACCACGTGACATCGCCAGATTCATTCTGATTACAACGTAATGCATACAACCTAATGCCTACAACATAATGCTTGAATCCTAAAGCCTACTGTCTAAAATGTAATGCATGAAGCTTAATGCGTAAAGCCTAATTGTAATGCCTAATGCATAAAGACTGTGTATGAAAGGGGCTAAAATCGCACCCCATTATTTCTTAACCCTAATCTACTTATACGTAACCTTCACCCCCAAACCGTTGATCTGTCTCTCACTCTCTTAATACAAGTTTTCATGTGTTTGATTGTTTCCCAATGTTTGATATAAAACCTGATCGTTTTTGTTCCAAATTTTTGCAGGTGTTTTGCATTTGAGGGAGTGATTCCATGACATGGACACTCCCGAGTGCGTGCGAGGCAACCCTTCATACATCACTCTGGAGGGTGAGAGCCAGTCTGCAAGAAGGAGGAAGTTGCATAGGAAGCGACAAGCAGTGCGTAGGGCGTTGTCGCTTGCACTTGTAGTTCATGTCGTTGAGGAGGCAACATGTTTGACTGCAAGTTTGGTTTCAAACTTGCAAGGCATCGAGCACATAGTGACTGTTGGTGTCACTGGTGTGGGTAGTTCAGGGGGGGTTGTCACGCCAGAGCACGTGCATGGCAATGCCATGTATAGAATGCTGGAGTTGGAGTCTAGGTCCGAGAGGAAGCGTAGATTAGATCGGAGGAGAAGAGCAAAGATGAGGCTTCTCTCTCATGAGTTGGAGCAAGTTCAGCAGGGTGTTCATAGGGATGTAGTTGATTCAGCCACCATTGCGAGTATTTATGATGACACTCCTCTTGGAGTAGATGTTGGTTTACCTATGAGAGGGCTAGAGTTTGAGGAGGATGTTACACCGAGCAGTTTGGGAGTAGGGTCAATCACACAGGTCTGCTCACCTATGAGAGGAGTAGAGTCAAGAGAGACGGTTTTGTTGACGTCTTTAGGTGTAGATTCGACTTTTGTAGAGGTGGTTACGCTCGAGGAGGTGCGTAACCACCTGCCATAAAGGACACCTGAGGCCAAGTCTAGATCAACTAGGACTAAAAGGTTGAGGCGTAGATACTATGCAAAGAGGAGGTTGTTAGGTAGGGGTGGTCCACCAGCACACTGTGTTACGCCCGAGGAGGTGCGTAATCACCTGTCATATAGGACTCTAGAGGCATTGTCTAGATCAGCTAGAGCTAGACGACAGGGGCGTAGATTTCAGGCGAAGAAGAGAGCTCTAGATAGGGTTGGTAGGTTATTTGAGGTGGACAGATCGCCCCTGACTCCATCCCATCATGATTTGGGACGAATGGAGTTTGCATGTGGTTGTTGTTCAACCTTGCGATGGAAAGCAGAAAGGAATAGCCATTTTTGTTGCATGAAAGGCAAAGTAGATATGCACTTTCCATGCTCAAGAAATTCCAAATGGAAAACTATAAAGGTTTTGCCTTTGATGCCATCATTGCCTTCTGAGCTATTTCGTTTGTACATGTCCTCTGATGACTCGGGAGCTCATTTTAGGAAGAGCATTTGGGGTTACAATAACTCATTGGCATTCGCATCTCTTGGGGTGAATCTGGATAGATCCATCTCCAACTCCGTAGGCGGTGCATACACGTTTCGAGTGTCTGGGCGATTGTACCATCACATTGGTGGTTTGTTGCCATCAGATAGGCCTTCCTTTTCGTAGATTTACTTCATGGATGGTGATGATTTGCAGATGGATCAGAGATTATTTCTGAACCCCAAGCTTAGGCGTGATGTTCTCTCTATTTTGCAGAGCATGATGGTGGATGTGAGTCCATTTGCGCAACGTTTTAAGAACGTATATATATATATATACATACATACATACATACATACATATACATACATACATATACATACATACATATATATACATATATATATATATCTACATACATACATATATATATATATATATATATATATATATATATATATATATATATATATATATATATATATATATATATATATATATATATATATATATATATATATATATATATATATATATATATATATATATATATATATATATATATATATATATATATATATATATATATATATATACACATATATATATATATATATATATAAAATGAGGTCGAATGGATGGATATTGCAGGCAATTCTAGAGAAATGGAATCTATGAAATCTATGGGATAGTTGTCTGTCCCAACGTCTTGAATACGATTTGGGAACATGGTTTAGGAAACATTTTAAGAACACAGTTTAGAGTTGTGTGTGCTCCAATTGTGTTTGGCTCCCAACTTGCATGATAATCAATCACCATCACATACACCCAATCTAAGTTTGCAGACGTGTAGAACAATAAATTAGTGAACACTAACGTGGAACGAACCTGCAAACTGGCCGTCGCTGATATGCAAACACACCTTATACCTCAATGCACTCCTTACATGATTAATTGTTTCATCATTTGGCATTATCTACAATCATATAAAGTGTTGATCTGCAAACTGGATGTCGTTGATCAACAAACACACCTTATGATGATGGTGTGATTCTTCAGCTCTGCCCGATAGTTGTGATAGCAGGCTCACGGCTCAAGGTTCCGATAGCAGGCTCTTCTCCTCATGCTTCTGGTAGCATGCAGGTCGCGATCTTCAACAACCCTTGCCAATTGCGATCCAACGGTTCTCACAGGTCGTCGTTGACCCCTCCCAAACGACCGCAAAGAGGTGTTTGCAGCCCCTCCCTTCATCCCGCATAGGGACCACAATTAGGCCACGCATTTCATGGTCCTTTAGGCCACGCATTTCACCGCAAATGAAGGCAACGTTGATCGCATTTCACCGTATTTTACGGGCCTTATAGATCTAGAACTCACGGTTCTCTCTCTCTCTCTCTCTCTCTCTCTCTCTCTCTCTCTCTCTCTCTCTCTCTCTCTCTCTCTCTCTCTCTCTCTCTCGGATGCTCTCCCTCTCTCTCTCTCTCACTCGCCGTGAGAACCGTTGAGAACCGTTGAGAGAGAGGAACCGTTCCCACGGTTCTCACGGTTCTCAATGGTTCTCACGGCTCTCAATGATTCCTCTCACGGTTCCTCTCACTGTTCTAACGGTTCTAACAGTGCTCTCTCTCTCATGGTTCCTCTCATGGTTCCTCTCTCACGGTTCCTCTCACGGTTCCTCTCTCACAGTTCCTCTCACTGTTCTAACGGTTCTCACGGTGCTCTCTCTCTCACGGTTCCTCTCTCACGATGTTCTCTCTCTTTCTCGGATGCTCTCCCTCCCTCTCTCTCACTCGCTGTGAGAATCGCTGAGAGAGAGGACGGTTCTCACGGTTCTCAATGGTTCTCACGGCTCTCAACGGTTCCTCTCTCACGGTTTCTCTCACTGTTCTAATGGTTCTCACGGTGCTCTCTCTCTCACGGTTCGTCTCACTGTTCTAATGGTTCTCACGGTGCTCTCTCTCTCACAGTTCCTCTCACGGTTCCTCTCTCAAAGTTCCTCTCTCACAGTTCCTCTCTCACGGTTCCTCTCACTGTTCTAATGGTTCTCAAGGTGCTCTCTCTCTCATGGCTCCTCTCACTGTTCTAACGGTTCTCACAGTGCTCTCTCTCTCACAGTTCCTCTCACGGTTCTTCTCACTGTTCTAACGGTTCTCACGGTGTTCTCTCTCTCTCTCTCTCTCTCTCTCTCTCTCTCTCTCTCTCTCTCTCTCTCTCTCTCTCTCTCTCTCTCTCTCTCTCTCACGGTTCCTCTCATTGTTCTAACGGTTCACACGGTTCTCGGATGCTATCGGTTCTCATGGGCCGTTGTTGAACCCCTCCCAAACGACCGCAAAGGAGGTGTTTGCGGCCCCTCCACTCACTCACTCACTGGCCGTCGCTGATCTGCAAACACACCTTATACCTCAATGTACTCCTTACATGATTAACTGTTTCATCATAAGGTGTGTTTGTTGATCGATAGTTGTGATGGCAGGCTCACGGCTCAAGGTTCCGATAGCAAGCTCTTCTCTTCACGCTTCTGATAGCATGCAGGTCGCGATCTTCAACAGCTCTTGCCAGTTGCGATCCAACGGTTCTCATGTTTCTCACGAATCTCTCTCTCTCTCTCTCTCTCTCACCGCTAAGGATCGCATTTCATCGCACTCACTCACTCACTCATGGTTCTCTCCCTCTCTCTCTCTCACTCACTCACTCACTCACGGTTCTCACGGTTCTCACGGTTCTCACGATGCTCAATCTCTCTCGGATGCTCTCTCTCTCTCTCTCTCTCTCTCTCTCTCTCTCTCTCTCTCTCTCTCTCTCTCGGATGCTCTCGGTGATCACGATTCTCACGATGCTCTCTCTCTCTCTCTCTCACTCACGGTTCTCTCTCTCTCTCTCTCTCTCAAGGAGGTTTTTGAACAAAGCAGGTGTTTGTGACCTCACTACAAGGACCGCAACCTCACTACAAGGGCCGCATAAGGACCGCTATTAGGCCGCATAGGTACCACATTTAGGCCATTTGTGGTCCTTTAGGACACACATTTCACTAGATCATCGGCCGCATAGGGACCGCATTTAGGCAGCATAGGAACCGCATTTAGGCCGCATAGGAACCGCAATTAGGCCGCCAAGGGACCGCATTTAGGCCGTAAGGACCGTCACGTAAGGACCGCAATTAGGCCGCAAAGGGACCGCATTTAGGCCGTATAAGGACCGCCGCGTAAGGACCGCAATTAGGCCGCATAGGGACCACTGCCACCTAGATCGGAAAATCAGCATCCGTCAACGACATATTGAATTTCCAAATCATCGGCCGCCACCTAGATCGATAGCCATTGCCCGTCAACGACGAGCACTCTTTACTAGTATATATATATATATATGTATATATATATATATATATAATGATATATACATACATACATACTAGTAATGTATAGGATTCTCTTTGGCTAATACAAGGAGTATTGTGTTCTCTCTCTCTCTCTCTCTCTCTCTTCAATGAATGATGTGTGTGCTTTGATCTCTGATTTAAAACAATTTATTGTATTGTTTTCTCAGTTCACACATGGTATATAGGTTATATGGGAAGGGGCCTCTTCCCCTTATCTCTCAATATTTACATTCCTCTCTCCTATTGTATTATTGTTGTAGAGGCTTTTCTTTGGCAAATACAAGGAGTATCGTGATCTCCCTCTTTTGTGAATGAATGATGTGTAGCATTTATGGTTTGCTGTCAAATTTCAGTAAAGTGTTTTGTGGTGTTACATTGTGATAGATGTATGTTGGTTGGAAAAAGAAAGAATGGAGAGAGATAATTGTTTACTGCTTGCTGTCTATTTCTAATGAGAATGTACAATATGTGGAAGAGTGTGAGGCCAGTAATCTGTTTCATTGTGAAGGAGGATGTGTGATGAGCAACCTAGTTCCAGAGATCTGTACTGTCAATTAAAGGGGTTCTGAAGGAGTTGGGCTTTGGGTTGAAAAATATGGATCTGCAGCCCATCGTTAGGAAGTGTAAATGTCCAACTACTTGATGAAGACTCACAGGTCTACTTGATGAAGACTCACAGGTAGCCAAAGACAGTTTGCGTGTACGATTCTGAGTGAAGGCCCTTCAGTCGTTCACAGTCAATTGAAGCGTGCAAGCTGACTTGTGAGTGCTGTTGGAATTCAGAATTTGTTGGTGCTTTGAAAGAGGGCTATGAAAGCTATTGATCTGTTGCGTAATACAAATCCAAAGTGTGAATCAGCGATTCAGGGGCAAGGTACTGGAATATAAAACAAAACATGCAAATCACTTCATCTACGAAGAAATGACAATGAATCTAGTCTTGACACAAGAAGCCCTGAAAAATTGGTGGGTTGTCCCAATTTCAACGTTGATTCTCAGCACACGTAGACAAATGTCAGCAGCGTGCCTTGCAGAGGCAGACAGAGATGTTTTTCAATCAATGCAGATGGTGGTTTTTCAAGCACTCATGTGCCATCTACATGAATTATGATGCAATTTAAAGGCAAAAACTGTAGCATGTGCTTAAAAAAAAGGATTTCAACAAAGGCAACTAGCTTTCTATTTCTGGAAACGTATGACAAGAACATATACTAGTCAAGCTTCTTACATACTTAGGTTGATGCCCTTAAGTACAACCACTTACGTTGATGCCAGTCACCCAGCCATATAAGAGTCTTTGCATGTGATGGAGCCGGCCGTTCTTGACATCAACAATGGGCCACCGGGTCCATTTTTTCATCTTCAAGACCCGTGCACATCATATAAGAGAGGTTTTGCATGCAATGGAGGCGGCCCACTCTTAAAGTCAAGAACGAGCCGTCGGGTCCAATTTATATCTTTCCATGGACCTACCTCTTCAACTAGGAGCCTGCTCTCTTGAGATGGGAAAGACCACGTGAGAGCCTCCAACCTGTCCTCACCTGTTCAGCAGGTAATATAGTGTCTAAAAGAAGATCTTTGATTGCTAAACTCAATATAGCAAGTTCATGGCAGTTGGTACACTCGTTCAACATGTAAGAATGTGTGAAATGCATGGAGAACGATGGGTGGTGACATGTGAAGCGGATTTGTGAAAACAAGTGATGTGATCCAAGGAAGGGATGTAATGGGTTTACATGTGACGAGGCCCTAAACACTCTCCTCCATCTCAAATGCTAGTTGAAGCTCCTTGAAAACCATTTGTCGACGATGAAAGGTCTCTAAAAGCTTTTTGATACTAATGAACTTTCAAGACATAGAACATTATAAAACTAAATAAGATAGTTTTATATTGAAAATGGTTTGAGTTAGTTTATTGACTTTCTCCTAGCACTTAGGGGGGGGAGAGAGAGAGAGAGAGAGAGAGAGAGAGAGAGAGAGAGAGAGAGAGAGAGAGAGAAAGATAATGTCCGTGAAATACCCTAAGGTACAAAGGACTAATAAACAGGTACATGTCAACTATGCACGTTGGGAGCATGAGAGAGAGAGAGAGAGAGAGAGAGAGAGAGAGAGAGAGAGAGAGAGAGAGAGAGAGAGAGAGAGAGAGAGAGAGATGTAATTCAATCCATTGTTGATGGCTTGGTGAGAGGAAGGAGCAACTTTGCATTGTTACAAAACTAGAAACAAGAACATAAGCAGTGTTGTGCTTAATATCTCAGCTAGGAAGGAGAGTTCCTGCTCAAAAGGCATTGTTTAAGCTACTTTCGCTCTCACATTTGCATAAATCAGAAAGCTCTTGCAAACAAAACCTGTTTGGTCAAATCTAGCTCATTCATTTCACAATCACATTAAAATCCATGTGCTAATTGCAAACTCAAATCTAGTGGGATGCAAGGACTAGATAGCTACTACAGCTTGCCCTTATGTAAGCCCCTTATTGGGGTCAAGAAAAGCAATGAGGATATTTGGGGAGCTTTGGATGGGAGACTAGATCTAGAATTCACCTTACTATTTGAGAGAGAGAGAGAGAGAGAGAGAGAGAGAGAGAGAGAGAGAGAGAGAGAGAGAGAGATCATACCAACAATATTTCTTGATATTATCAAACCTGCGGGGTCACAAAGAATCGAATATGGGTGGCAAGCCCTACTCAAGCATAATACATCAACTCACCAAATGTGAGAAAATAAGATGATAACAACATTAGTAGGTTTAACAATGAATTGCCTTCAATTCTCACCATGACAGTGAAGAGAGAGGGGGTGGTGGGGAGTGAATTTCTCTCATTGTCATTCAAAAGGGATCAAGGTGATGCCAAGTAAAGAAAGTGCCTTGCACGTTCACCACACAATTGAAACTACAATGGAACAATGCCTACTCTTGCCTTTGAGCCAATGCATCTTGGTTTTCGGGACCAAAGAAGCTTTGGATGCCAAGCTAACCCAATTAACCCCCTCCAAAACATACCTTTGAGCATTGGCAAGGCCTTCAATCAAAATAACTATGCATTTTTAACATGAAGTGTTAAAATCACCTAGTGATCTTGATTTGTAGTGACAATATATTAAAATTGTGTGAAATGTCAAACCACTTTATCAATCATGACAACAATATGAAATAAGATTTGACACTACTCTATTAATCTCCCATTAATTGCCTATTTTGCTAGGTCATGCATAGGCATTAAAATGAGAGGTGGCATTAAAATGAGAAGTGCCTATGGTGAATCATGATCTGTAACAACAATTAAATAAAAATTGACACTCCTCTATGAATCTCCCATGATCCATGAATCTAACATTTCAATCTCCCATGATCCATCAATTGGCATTTAGTTAGGTCATTCATAGGCATTAAATGCATGTGTCTATTGTGGGGTTCAAGTTAAGTGAGGGATGAGAGAGTGAATGCATTGTGAGGTCTGACCCCACAAACCTGACCTCACCATGGCCACCTCGTGTTGCATGCTTGTGCTTAATTCTACACTAAAATTTCAACAAGGAATAAAATGTCTCCCCCCCCCCTTTTTCCAAGCCCCCCCAAACTCCCAACTAAGGGCTGGTCCGTAGTCCTGCTGACATGTACCTTTCATCAGGCCCCCGATGCGACTGAAGGAAACCCTAGCCACGTGGCGCGCTATGTCGTGGAGTATTTCATGGAAGGGTGGGAGGATCTGAACGGTGGCAGGAAGATCCAACGGTGGGGAGCTAGCCGACGGGCGATTTGGTCACAAGTCAATGAGCAGAGGACCTTGACGTCTGCTTGAATGGCCCTGCATGAGCCAACCATGCAGCCCATTGCAGCGGCAACGGACCGACGTGGAAGCCGCCCACGTCACCCGTCAAAAAGAAAAACCAAAAAGCGAAATAGTAGTACACGGTAAAAGACATCCAGGAAGAATAAGAAAAAAGGAACCCCCCCCCCCCGCCCCTGAGCGGAGGGGTAAACAAAATAAAAAGGAAATGGCCGTCAAAAAGGCGAAACTATATAAAGGAAATGGAAAATAAATGCGAGTATAAAAATAATAGATGGAGAGAGAGAGAGAGAGGAGAGAGAGAGGAGAATTGTGTTGTTTTCGTTGATGCACGTAGATTTATGTAGTAAATCGATGGAGATGGAGCGAGAATGCGTATTTATGTGTCAGCGATGGTGATGGCGATCGTAGACTGGGTTTTGGCAACTCGTGTGAGGGGTGTGGGCGCAATGAGGAAAGCCTGGAAAGACGAGAGGGAGAATTGATCGCTGGGCTTTGTATAGCTGTCTGTTGTTGGGTGGTGTGTGCTGAGGTCGGATCTAGCTTGAGTTTGTTTATTTGGCATCGCTGTAAGGTGCTTTCCAGTGCAGGAGCTCCGTATTGACCAGAGAAAAGTAAGGCAAGGACTGGGGGGAGTGAGCGAGCGGGCTGCTGATCAGATCGACGTGGAGTGATGGGTGGTTTAGCTGATTTGTGGCGATTTTGCAGCACACTTTGTCAGGAAGAGGGGAGCCGTAGATGTAGGATGGATGATCTATCGTTTATACTCGGCGTATTTGTCTTATAGAAGGGATCGGATCGGTCGATCAGTGTAGTCTGTAGAGCCAGAATGGCTCAAGAAACATAAGATGCTGAATGCGCTAGAGGGCGGTGTGATAGAAATAGATTCATGTGAAGCTACTTCGGTGGGGGAATGTGAATGTGTGTGAAGAATTGATTGAGTTCTGCGTGTTTGTGCTTGCTCTTCTTTATCGCTGAGATAAAATACTGATATCCGATCAGTCATTTCGTTCTGCAGTCCATGATTATGCAGGTTCCACGAGGCGTGCTGGTCTCACAGCACATGTTTCGTTAGCTGAGGTGAATATAGACGTTTCTTGGAAGCTGCGGAGTAAGCTGCTGTTAGTATAACAAAAGCTTCCGTGAATCATTAGGTAAACAAAAGCATTTTGTCAATCTTTGTGCCAAGTTGGTTGAAAGTCGAGAGAGTGGAGCTGGCGATCCATCCAAGTGTCATACTGCTGAAGAACTCGTGCCACAGCGTGTCTTCTAGGTAGGGACCCCACAATCATGCCATCGTCAACCAAATACACTAATCCTGTGGTTTAGGAATTCAAAACTCAGTCGCGTGGGGCTTACAAAGCTGAAAGTTAGCAGCTAACGGAGTTCTATAGTTCACTTTAAAAATGAAAGGGACATGATGAAGACACACGGAAAATAATATCGTTTCGTTCAAACTTCTTTTATTTCAATACTCAAACACCATTTTGAACACGTTTCTCTAGAGTACAGCATGCTGTCTTTGATCCGATTTCTGCTGCAAGCAGATAAATGCATCTCTTGGTTTCCAAGGGGGCCTTGCACCTGGGACCAAGGAAGCAATAAGCAGATAAATGGCAACCATTGATGCTGAATTCCTTGAACCTGTAAAATTGAATGCCTAGTTACTAATATTTCTCAGACTTTGCTTATTGCTATGTATCGTGAAGTCAATAGTGACTGCAATTGATTGCTGTTGCTTAGATGCTCATCTCGTGACAGAGCCAATTAAATCACCGTAAAATTTTTTGACTGTTTTTTTAGATATTGAGTGAGACTAGCTGGTTACTGATGTAGTTGAAGATAACGCCCGGCAGCGGCTACCTTCGCATCGTTGTTATATTCTCGGTCGTGGATGGAAACATGGATTGGTACATCACACAACCATATCAAGAATATGAGACTACAGATTAATAGAATAACTCCATTCCTTGACTCTTTCATCGGTAGCCCACTTTCTTAACTTTCCTATAAATAGATTGTTCAGGAATTGGGCGTCAAATGATGATCTGAAGCATTGATACGCAGGGTATTCTTTTGTGATCACAGATAACAGGTTGCTAGCTTAAACACTTTGGTGGACTTCCATAGTGATTACTGGTAAGAACATGCATATTTTTGCAAAAACGTTAGTGTGTAGCTCGTAATCGGAGAACTTTTTAGGGTAACTTTGAATCTGTTTGCGATTTCAGATAAGATGTTTCAATCACATTCCAAAATCGAGGAGTATATTGCCTCTGCTTGGAAAGAATTTCTATTGGGAGGCAAGGGTCTCGTGACGAGTGATAATCGGAGACCGAGTTCATTTTGGGCATGGCTTCATCTACTTTTGCTAGAGCCGATACCTCAGTATTGTCTGATTGCCACAATCCACTTTTCGTTCATTCTCTGCATCCTTGTTTTAACTCTGGTCAAAATCAGATCTTCGCGACAGCTCAAGGCGGTTGCTCAGAATGGAGGAGAACACCTTATGAAGAAAACGCTGCAGGTTGGGCGCTTATACAAGATCACCCTTGCGCTGATAGCCATTATGTTTCTGTGTCATGTTGCTTCATTGCTTTGGAAAGTTGTTTTGGTAGTTGCTGGTTGGAGCAGAGCCCCAGTTCAAGAGATAGTGTTTACTACTAGCCAGGCTTTTGCATGGGCTTCATTTCTAGCTATAGTTGCACAGGAGAAAAAAAGTGGAGCTGTAATGCACTCTTCTGTCTTGCGTGTGTGGTGGGTGACCACCTTCTTTCTCTCTTTGCTCGCATTGATCACGGTCATTTTCACAATTGTAAATTCTTATCCTCACAACTTAAACCCGTGGATCGATCCTCTGGTGAGCTTTGCAACTTTTCCAGTACTGGGCTTCCTCGCAGTGGTTGCTGTGGTTGGCAAAACTGGCATTAAATTTGAATCAGCAGATCTCACTGATCCATTACTGTACAAGCATCAAAATTACGATAATCTCGATGATGAACAAACGACAGCTTATTATAAGGCAGGGTTTCTCAGCAAGGCATCCTTTCTATGGTTGAATCCACTGCTAAAGAAAGGCGTGCAAAAGCCTCTCGAGTTGTCGGATGTACCCTGGCTTGGACATGAAGACAGAGCTGAGAAAGTTTATGATAAAGTTTCAGCTATCTATAGCAATCAGCCTGAACCTCGCACTTTGTTGCCAGCCCTTTTGAAAGTTTATTGGTTGCAGCTTGCTTTCACAGCTTTCTTATCATTGGCGAAGCTGAGCGTCATGTATGTAGGTCCTATTTTGATCTCCCAGTTTGTGAGTTTTGCAGCAGGCAAACAGCTCTTCCCTTCCGAAGGAATTGTGCTTGTTGTGGTACTATTTCTAGCCAAATGCGTTGAAGTACTTTCGTCGCATCACTACAACTTTTACAGTCAAAAGCTGGGTATGGTAGTGAGGTCTTCACTTATCACTACTGTCTATAGAAAGGGGTTAGTCCTTTCAAGTTATGCCCGGCAATCTCATGGTGCTGGCCAAATTGTGAACTACATGTCTGTGGATGTTCAGCAAATAGCAGACAGCGTAATTCAGATTCACTACTCTTGGGTTTTACCATTGCAAGCTGCAGTTGCCCTCGTGATTCTTTACACTGCAGTAGGGGTTTCCTGTTTTGCAGGTATTGCTACCATGCTTTTCATCCTGGCAGTCTGTTTCACATTTGCAAACCTGCAAAAAACTTTCCAGAATATGATCATGCTCTTCAAAGATAAGAGAATGGCTATCATCACCGAAGTTCTCAACAATATGAAGATCATAAAACTGCAGGCTTGGGAAGAGTCATTCCGAAATAAGATAGAGGAGATCAGGGATTCAGAACGTAGTTGGCTGCAGAAGTTTATGTATCTTTTTGCAGTTAACGTCTTTCTTCTTTGGCAAGCCCCGCTTGCTGTATCGACTGCAACATTTGCTTGTGCAGTTATATTGAAGGCTGAGTTGACACCTGGTGGTGTCTTTACTGCAATTTCCACATTCAGAATTATGCAAGAGCCTCTTCGGATGTTCCCTCAGGCCCTCATGGCTATTTCCCAGGCCATGACTTCATTTGACCGCCTTGACAGGTACATGAGGAGTCCAGAATTAGATCCATCAGCCATTGAAAGACTTCCATGGGGCAATGAATTAGCTGTCGAAGTGGAAGAAGGTGTTTTCAAATGGGATACTGAAAGCGACTCTCCAACGCTGAGGAATATCAACCTTAAAGTTCCTACTGGATCTTTAGTTGCCATTGTGGGCATGGTTGGCTCTGGAAAATCTGCTCTTCTAGTTTCGCTTCTTGGAGAAATACCCAAAAATTCTGGCAAGGTATGTGATAAATTTAGCAACACACTTGCATCAGAAGGACCAAATGGCAACTCACTCTCTTCTTAGAGAATGACTAGAGAGTAGCTTCTGTATTTGTTCATTGCTGGCGTGCCCTTAAATGCTTACAACTTGATTGTTAAAGTTTGTACGCTTTATGCCTCGGATGGCATCAATTTATGGAAGAAAAGACAGACTGTTAAGATTGAGCTGAGTCATTTCGCTTAAGACCCGTGGATTGGATGAAGGGGACTTCAATCTATCTTGATCATGACAGAAGTTGTTTTTCCCATAATTCTGTTGTTGATTTTAATCAAAACCTTTGTCAAACTTCCTGTATCTAAGGGTAAATCAAAATTTGCTTACCAAAGCCAGGACTTTATTGCATGAGTATATACCACAGTATCCTACACTAGTTGGTTATCCAATCTTCTAGTCCTTAAAATGTTTTATGCTGCTTCTCTTTGAAAAAAAGTTGTCGTGTTAGTTTTGAAGTATAATCTCTTTTCTGAGTAGAATTTTGGGGCCCCCTTTTTCTTAGTAGTAGTTTCTGAAATTCTCCTGATAATTGTTGAAGACTTTCATTGGGACTGTTCCATCATATTGTATTTGTGGAGGAATTGCAAACTTTGCATTCCATAGGGTAGTCATTACTGATTTTCTTATTTCAAAATGCCAGAATTTATAATTGTTCATCTATCTAACATTAATTCCTGTTGTTATGCAGGTGAAAGTTAGTGGCTCTACTGCATATGTCGCTCAGTCATCATGGATTCAAAATGCAACAATCCAGCAAAATATTTTGTTTGGGAAGCCATTGGATCCTGTGAAGTACAAAGAGACCCTGCAGGTTTGTGCCTTGCAGCAAGATCTGTCTCAGATGCCCTTTGGTGACAAAACTGAAATAGGTGAAAGAGGGATCAATCTCAGTGGTGGACAGAAGCAACGCATTCAGCTTGCTAGAGCTGTGTACCAAGATGCCGATATCTACATGCTTGATGATGTGTTCAGTGCAGTGGATGCTCACACTGGATCTCAACTATTCAAAGTAGGTCAAATATTTTTGCAACCTAGGACATAAAATTTTGCATGTTCAGTTTTGAAATGAGCGGCCTCAAAATGTGCATTGGCTTAATATGTCATGTCTTACTGAATATTATATTTTCTCTAAATCTCCTTGATGCAAAAGCTTTCCAAGATGATAATATGCTGCATGTATAGTGGACGTTTTTTAAAACAGCTTTATCTACCCTCTAGGTATTTTACTTTTGTCATCACAATCCTACTGTGCTTTTACCCGGTTACTGTTCTTGTGATTTTGAGATCATGCTTCTGTTTGCAATCCAGGTTTTGTTAATTCTTCTACCCACTGACCTTGACCTGTTTGCATTCTAGTGATGACAGTTTAATAGTAGTTTACATAGGTGTGCTCAAATTTGTGGTTGTAGATAACTTTCATTTAACAATTTTTCCTGCTAATCTGCAAATGATTCTTAAACGTTCACTTTAGTCCCGATTAACAAAGTTTTCGGTTCATATAAATCCAGCTGTTAGTTTGAAAATTGCAACTATGGTTCTTCTACTGGTCAAGGGTGCCCTTTGTACGGGGTTTGGCTGGTACCAAGTTCCTAGTGCCTGCATCCTATATATTTTTCCCTCTGTGAAATATCTTTCCTTCTATTGTCCTGGTTGTCCAATTTTTGACATTAAGCCCAGCATATCTGGAGCGTATGATATATGCCTATTTTGCCACAGATTGCTTGTTGTGCATGGTCATCAACTTTATTATTACATCCCAGATCATTGCACTTTACCTGCATTGTAGTGATACATGACCATTTTGCAAATTGGTGCTCACAGATATGTTGTTGCCTCTCAATTAGTTTAACTTTTTTGCTTTGAATTGAGATCTTAAAGACATCTTAGTCTCTACATTCTCTAATCAAGTAATTGTCCAGGAAAGCTGGTCAACTAATTGTGTAGCAAAGCCAACTATTGGCATTTGCTGTATGTATGTTCTTATCATATATTCTGGTGATCGTAAAGTTGAAGTACCTTCTCATTTACCAGTAATACTAACCTGTGGTGACTAACAGGAATGCGTTCGCGGAGCTTTGTCAAAGAAAACAGTTTTCCTGGTTACCCATCAAGTGGAGTTTTTGCATGGAGCAGATCTTATACTGGTGAGTTAGTTGCACTTTCAGTTTGGGAAATTGCATTCTCACTTCTTAGCTTAAGCCATACACACTCCTAAGAAAATTTCAAGGAAATGTTCTTTCTTACACAACCTGATTTGAATTTGCATAAAAGTTTCAAACTTCCTGTTACTGCCAAAAGTTTTCAGAAGTTAGCTTTTGAAACTTACAGTTCATACTGCTGCTTATCTGAGTAGCTTAAATCGGTGCTTTCTGTGCAACCTTACACTCCATGCCAGTAATTATTTTGTTCCATTAAATGATTGAACATCACTTAGATTACTGATTGCTGCTTAATGTTCAAGCTATCAGGTTATGAGAGATGGTGAGATAGTGCAGTCTGGAACGTACGACCAGCTATTGAAGGCTGGTTTGGACTTCGGCGCATTAGTTGCTGCTCATAATGAGTCCATGGAGCTGGTTGATGAAGGCCAATATGTTCAAAATCCCTTGGAAAGGGATTTGGAGAACATGCTTGAATTATCAAGATCTCCTTCAAGCTTTACCAGGGAAAACGGTCTGGATAGACAGAATACTGGCAGGTTTGGACCTGAACGTCTTAGTAGCAAAAAATCACAAGATGATGTTAACCTTATACGGCAGCTTTCTAAGCAACTGTCCAAGCAGGGGAAAGCAGAACTTTTTGATGATGAAGAGAGGGCAATGGGGAAAGTAAGCCCTGCAGTGTATTGGCTCTATGCAACAAAGGCTTTTCATGGGTTTCATGTGATAGTCCTCCTCGTATTTCAAACTTGCTGGCAGGGGCTACAAATTGCTAGCGATTATTTCCTTGCTAGTTCAACTTCAAACCAAACTAATTTTCAGCCTACACATTTCATTCTTGTGTATGCAGCTCTTGCTTTTGGAAGTGGAGCATTTGTGTTGTTACGCTCGCTTCTAGTGGCCTTTGCAGGGTTGATTACTTCACAGTCATTCTTTGTGACATTTCTACGGTCAATAATTCGTGCCCCAATGGCATTTTTGGACACCACACCCTCCGGTCGAATTCTAAGCAGAGTGAGTTCTCATCCAATTATTACAAGTCATGTTATATGACCTTCCACCTTTGCTACATTCTTTCTGATTTGCTTTTAAATCAAAAGATCAAATACTAATTAATTTCCACCACATTCATGAATTTCAGGGCCCTCTTTGCTGTCTTGATCCTAGCAATGGCACGTCTTAACGTCCCTTTCTTAGATTTTCCACACTTATTTGAAAACATGTCTCCTCTTTCCACATCATGATCTTCAGTGACCAGTCATAGCTAACTACAGCTTCTAGTTGTCGATCTAGCATGAAGCGAGTATTGGGAAAAAGCCAATTTCATATATTGTTGTTTTGGCTCTTTTGTCAACTGAATTCTTTGGTCTCAGATTTCTAATTAGTTACATTCTTCTTGCAGTTTGCAACAGATCAGACGAATGTGGATGTTTTGGTGCCAACATTTGCTGGAGTTGTGTTGGCCACAGCTTTTCAGTCTCTTGGTGTTCTTGTAGTTGTTGTTAGAATTACATGGCAGATGATCCTGATTATCTTACCTTTGGCATGGGTATATGTTAGATATCAGGTGTGCATCTACAACATCACCAACTAACTTACTGATTTTGATTAACCTTCTTATAATTATAGATCATAGTATTTGATTAGCTTGTAAGACATTGACATTCACAAGTATTGTGTTGTTCAATGTGCAGAATTATTTCATCTCTTCTTCGCGTGAGTTAACTCGTCTTGACAACATCACAAAGGCTCCCATAATACATCACTTTTCAGAGACTATTGCTGGCTTTACAACTATCAGATGTTTTCAAAGTCAGGAGAGATTCAAGCAAGAGAACCTTGAGAAAGTGAACTTTAACTTCAGAATGGATTTTCACAACAATGCAGCTAATGAATGGCTTGGTTTTCGGTTGGAAATGATTGGCACAGTTGTTCTGACAATGTCTGCGCTTTTCATGGTCACAATTGGAAGAAGTCTGATTCCTTCAGGTAAAAGTGAATGTGTGCACCTATTTGGGCTGCATCCCTATCCTCTTTCTCACTTTTCATGGTTAGTCAAGATTCTTATAGACGACTTTCTGAGTAACTGATTTTGCATGTTCTGGACAGACTTGGTGGGGTTATCACTCTCCTATGGTTTAGCACTCAATACATGCTTATATGGTGTTGTCTACTTATCCTGCCAACTTGAAAATAGAATGGTCTCTGTTGAAAGAATCAATCAATATTCTAACATCCCTAGTGAGGCACCTGCAATAATAGAAAACTCAAGGCCAGCTGAAGATTGGCCTCAGAAGGGAAATATTCACGTTCAAAATTTGCAGGTATCTAGCATTGATTATCACCTGGCAAGTCTTTGAGTTAAAAGTTCGACTGTCTAGCAAAATTGTGGCTTTTTCTGTTCCAATAGCTTGATGTTGGCTCCATCTTTGGATTCAACAAATTGTATAGCTGCTTATTGATATCCTTACTGACTTCTGGTTGAAAATCACAGCTTAGGTATAGGCCAGAGACGCCCCTGGTTCTGAAAGGTATTTCTGTCCACATCAGAGGTGGAGAGAAAGTAGGTGTTGTAGGAAGAACAGGCAGTGGTAAATCAACTCTTACTCTAGCACTTTTCCGGTTAGTGGAACCTTCAGGAGGGCGGATTCTTGTTGATAATGTTGACATTACAAAGCTGGGACTGAGAGACCTGAGATCAAGGCTTTGTATAATCCCACAAGAGCCCACAATGTTTGAGGGTACAGTACGGAGCAATATTGATCCCCTTGGCGAACATTTAGATGCAGAGATTTGGGAGGTGATTTTTTCCCTTTAAAAAAACTCAAGAGTTTGCCCAAAGCAAGATAGATGCTGTAACCTATGTTTACTTACTTCTTAAGTCTTATGATTAGCTTGTTTAATAACTAGTAAGTATAATGTTTTTCCTTCACTTCATGCTCAAATGAGTTGTTTCATGTTCCAAAAATGTAGAGCTTGGAAAAGTCACAGCTGGCTGACATTGTGAGGCAAAAAGAAGGGCATCTAGATTCTCCAGGTATGAAAGAAGGTTCTGTTTTGCAGAAAAAAAGCGTGTTAATGTGTTCTGAAAGCTGAATCAGCTATTCATGTGAACTTAAAACTGGTTTGTGCAGTCCTGGATGGCGGAGAAAATTGGAGTGTAGGTCAAAGACAACTTTTCTGTCTCGGTCGTGCCTTACTGAAACGAAGCAGAATTCTAGTTCTTGATGAGGCAACTGCGTCTGTGGATGGCCAAACAGATGCAATCATGCAGAAGACAATCAGAGAAGAGTTTTCTGTCTCCACAGTCATCAGCATTGCCCATCGGATTCCTTCAGTCATGGACAGTGACAAAGTTCTTGTTTTGGATGCAGGTTTGCATTTGTGCATGAAAAATTAAAAGCAACTATCATGCTTCTATTCCCAAATCAGTTCAAACATGATATTTTCAGAGTTAAATGCTAGCAAGTAAATTTTAATGACTCCAATTTCACTATGATCTGCCCCTAAATTAACTCACTGGTTTGATCACAGGCTATGTCAAGGAGTTTGATGCTCCTTCTAGACTTTTGGAGCGTTCAACATCCTTATTTGCATCACTGGTTAGAGAGTATTCAGCAAGAGCTGAAACTAGCTAAACTGGTATAAAGCAGTTTGAGTATCTGATGTACAGGTATAAACTGGTTTAATAGCTTCCATCTTACCGTGACATATTCTTGTGAGAAGCCTCAGGTATGGCAGCTAGTTTTGAATTCAATCTGCAAAGGCCTTTGAAGCATAAGGCAGCTATTGTATTTTCCAATGTTTGGTACGGAGATTGTATACTAGTTCAATTAGGTTATTGTGGCACCTTCCTAGCTTGCTCTAAAGGTATCATTCATTGTAAAAGGTTTTGGTTGGCTGGTATAGTCAAAGGGTAATTTCAGCTAAACTGCCATATAGTTTTTCGTGTCCTCAATTTGAGTTTGTATTTGGGGTGAGTAACAGTGAATGAGAAAAATGAAAAATTGTTGATCCCGAAATTCTCTATCAGCTTTACTTCCCTAGAAAGTAAAGTGCCATGGATGAGCAGGTTAAAAACTCTTTAGTTGAAACAGCTTCAGATAGAGTTTCTATTAGAGATGTTGTAAAGTGGCAGCATGGTAAGTAACAGAATACTGCACGCTGTAACCAGCTCTTTTCTATAATTATAGAGAATCCTATGCAGTTAAAATGAACTACTCTTAGGTTACAAATCCAGGTAATGAATTGGGAATCTCTATTTGGCTGAGTTGAAAGTGGATGTTGTGCTTGAAAAATGAGATGAGTGTAGCAGTTGAAATTGAAATTGTGAAAACAATGAATAAAAAGATTCGTGCATTGCAACTTAAAATGAAGAAGCAACAAGAGTAACATATCTTGAATCTTCACAAATGCTATATACACTATGCAAGTGTCTCACTTAAAACATAATAGCAAAGGAAAATATCAAAAGAAAAGCATCTATTAATGGACACACATAAATTGCCTTTCTACCATTCACTTTTCATTTCTGTGGTTCTCAAGATGTAAGAATTTGTGCATCATCATATAGGACCATTCAACATTCCTCACACATCCCCCCTTTCTCATTTTCATACATGTATTCAGGAAGTCACTAAGTAGCTAGCAAGTAATTGACTTAATTTGAAAGTCATGTCGAGAAAAAGCTGTCCTTTGACATTTTACAAATTTTCATACACCCATTGAACAATTAGTAATGAAGCAATAACAACATTGTCAAAAAATGAGTTACGTACATACACAATAGAGCAATGTGAAAGCCTCCCAATATAATTGATGCCAGCTAATGTCTTCCAACCTAATAACTCTAATTTTAATGCATCTTGCAAGAGTGCAATGTTGTCAATATGTATTCCACCATATTGCTTATAAAGTTGTAGGAATATCACCTTGGCTTGTCATTGCTTGGTATAGTAATTATGTGTTTTTTCAAAAGGGATGAAGCCTTTACTTCACTTTATTGCTTTCATCATAGCCCACAACCAACAAAATGAGGGCTAACACTTTCTCACACACACTCCTTGCACTATTTCTCATTAGTCGAGCACACAAACAAACTACATTCATAGCATTACTACTTCCATCATTCATTTTCATCCCAAAAGTGTAAAAAAGTGAACTCTGTACTTGAAGCTGTAAAAGTTAGCATGTCGGCATGCTAGCTTGCAAATAACATACCAGTGTGCTAGTCGAGTAAATTACAAAATAGAAAATTTATTTTGACACATTTGAGAACCAAATTTTGAGTAAAAACATTATTTCAGAATATTTATTGAGATTTTTTTTTGCAGCCTAGCACGTCGGCAACTCACATAAACAACTCAGAATATGAGCCTCTTTTAATAGCCCAAATAATATTAATGCGTGTAGCAAAAAAAAAAAAAAGACAATTTTGATGTAATCAATAGATTTTCTTAAATGATGTGCCTTCCAAATAATGCCAAAGCACAGTAAATTCACTACCAGTAAATTGAAAGGAGTCAAGTTTTACATATTTCAAGTAGCAGCATAAAAAAGGTGGCAAAGCATGTGCTATAATACACATTGTGAAAATTGCAGCACAAAAAGATCCTAAATCACTTGGAATGATGAGGGAAACAATAGATTATGATTCCATAAAGTTAGCACAAGTTGCACCATCAAAATCCATCAAAAATCTATCTCCGAACCTTACTAAATGGCCCAAAACCTTGAAGAAGCCTTCACACGTGTGAGTGTACGGCTTCCCACAGTCTAAGTATTGTACACCAGACCCACATTCAATCCTATAATGATTAGGAATCACAAGAACTCAAAGAATTATGAACATAGAGAGCAATTGCACCAATATGAGAGAAAAATCATGAAATTGCTTGATTGATTTTGGTGAGAGATCATCACCTATATATACATGATCCATCATGGTTTTGGGCAAGTATGAGTAGCCCTAAATAGCTCCTAATTTTTCTCTCTTGTATCTAAGCAAGATTTGGACTCATTCCAAAGGTTCTATCACTTAGGTCAACTTGAGAACATCCTTATAAATGGAATCCTATGCTATTTGGCATGTGTGACAAGCCACATCATGACCATCTAGCTATTTACAAGTCATATAACCAAAACTAGTCAACCTAGAATTGGGAATTTTTAACACTCCTCTTCACTATCTAGCTTGGTTTAGTCATCGCTTTACTAATCAATCCAAGTGATGACCTGAACTTCATAAAAGGTGTCTTTTGAAGTGGTTTAGTGAGTAGATTAGCTACACGTTCATTGCTTGGAACATGCTTGTTTACTGAAATGTTTATAGATCCAGAGGTTCAGAGGATCTGTTTACTATGGTTCTTTTACTTGCTTCTTCTTCAGAACCGTTTCTGCCTATTACCAGGCTTCAAGGCATTCGTTATGTGTGCTCTTGATATTATGATGCCAAACCAGACAGAAGGGAACAAATTGTCATTGTAGTATATTGTTGAGCTGCCTGTCAGAGGACTGCTCAAGGTCGTCTCTCTTGAACACACTTACATTCTAACAGAGATGCAAGCCAAGAACGCTCATTCACAAATCAGCGTGCAGTCCAAATGAATATTCAACAGATTCTACAACTACCTACTATTAAAACGAACTATACCAGATCCTAAGTATTACTGAACTGAGCTACACTTGCATAAATTGACAAAACAAGAAACAAGAACTAATCCACATCATGTTAGAAGTCCAAGAATCAAGAAACCAACCAGTCTTTTGATTCTTGGACATTCCAAGAACATCAAGAACTGGATTGTAAAGAAATATGCAAGAACTACACCACAGAGTTGGTGAGTTTCTCCAACTGTAGTTGGTCTTGCTTATTAAACAACTCCAACTGTGATTTCCAAAGCTGATCTCGGGTATCCTCGATCGGCTTCGACTCATGGAGAAGAGCACGTGGTGCTTGTCTTTCCCTAGATTCGTCAACATCTGATCCTTCGTCTTCTTCCTTGATGGCATCAGACATAGCTAATTTGAGGCTCATATATTCATCATTGGATTTAAGCTCACATCTAATCCATCTTGGAAGGCCGACTAAGAACCAGATGATGAGCATTTGTTCGGAGGGCTGTTCTTGGACTTGACTTTTGAGGCATTTGAAACGCTGGGGGTTGTGCGCATGAAGACTCGGCTCTATTAGGTTTTTGTCCCTCGAATGGGTTTGTGGATGGCTCTTGGAGTTCGGCTCTCATTCGGTAGAACCTATGACGTCTGATTTGTTCAACTACAGGGGACCTGACCTCGTATGGATAATCGTCTGGAATTTTAAGGTCTTTTTGTTGGTCCATTGAGTACTGGTATGAGGATTTTATTGTTTTGGATTTTTTGAGGGGTTGGTGTTTTTGGAAATATTTTTTTTTTTGGGTTCTTGCAGTCTCTACGGTTTGCGGTCTACGGTCTAGTGTGGTTTACGGTTACAGTGGGTTGCGGTTATTTGTGGGTGATTGCGGTCAGTGGTCGATGGCGGTTGAAGGTGGTCGAGGGTAGTCGTAGGGCCGTATGATTGAAGTCTGTTGTGACTGTGGGCGCACGCAGGGTGCCAAATCCCTCTCACTTATTAGCTAGAGTTAGGGTTGCCTTGGGATCCGCAAACTCCCCAATAGTATCCCCCACCAAAACTGGTGGCGGTCTCATGACACCTGTGAGATGTAGTTACTGTGGGATTTTATTTGCGTTACATCGAATCTTTATTAATTGATACTGCACCTTCTCCATGAAATCGAGTCGGGCAGTGTTGAGATCTAAATTGTGCAGCAAAAAACAATGGTGGACTTCGGTAATCCAATTTGAAGTTGTCCAGGATGTGAATCGAGATTCCCAGGAGCCTCCCATCATTGCGGCACAGAAATACTGTCTAGCCATCGACAGCTGATCCTTGATGCTCTCTGAGGCCATTGGCTTATTTGGATCGAATGCCAAAGGAGGAAGGCAATCATCCCATCTGGTTGCCACGGATGCCAACAGAGTTAAGTCTTTTACAAAAAGCACCAATTGCCTCATTGTTGGATCGGGAGAGTGTATATACTCCCGCTGTTACGCTTGTAGCGTCTGGTGTAAATCTACTGAAATTTTCCAATTGTAAGATTGGTGGATGATTGGCCAGTTTGGCGTATGGATAGTAATTTTGTCCATGGCCAATCCCAAATCCTTCCACCTATTCCTACGTGGCATTGGTACGTAATATAGATCTATGTGCAATTGGCGAGGGCTAGCCACAGAACTCCTAATAGAATCTGGAGTTTTTTAAAAAATTGTAACTCTCCAAGATGGCTACTCTCCCAATGCAGGTATTTTATCCAATTCCTTGCTGGCCTCTATTTCAAAGTTCTTATACTTAAGGACCCAACCACCATGCAAGGACTCATGAGAATGTTGCACTAAAAAGCTCTGAATCTGGTCCTCTATGCTGATTGTGTGCAAAAAGTACAAAAAGGACCAATAGTGGATCCTAATCTGATCCTCAAGAGGGATTGGTTGTCAGATTACTTGATCTATCAATCTACTTCAGATTAAGATCAATCTAGATCAACTCTAGACACAAAATCCTAACAAGAACAATCATTAATCGAAGGTAAGTGTACTTTATGGTTTCACACGTGTGAAACACTGTCTGAGTACGGACTCCAACCTTACACATTGATAGAACCTCAAAACAATCAAAACAAATGTAGACAAATGGAGAGAATCACTCAAAATTGCTTCCAAAACCAAGATTGGTGTCTCACATTGATTATGGCCAAATAAGCCTCTATATATACAATAAGTGGGAGCTCGTGGTACTGATCATCCCTATGATTCCACATGTGTGAAGGTGCTTTGTCATATGATGATTCATCATGCAAAACTGACACTTGGACAAAACCTATTATTTTGAGCACTTTTGGTCCATTTTCCTTCTATTTGGAGATCTACTTGAAAATCTTCTAGAAGTCAAAATTTACATACTTCAGCTTATTCCACACATGTGAGTTGTCCTCTACACATGTGATATGACACCTAACCAAAGGATGTGGCTCATGCAATCAATAGATTGATGCCATGTGTCATATGTCTAGAAAACTAGTTTTTGGTCTTTTTAGCCACTAGAACTTGAATTAAATCATATGTACAACCTATATGATTATGGTACATGACAAATACATTATTTTCACACATGGGAACAGGCTCCACACATGTGTAATCATCTATATACAAGATTTTTGGCCTCTACCAAGCTTATTTTTGCATTTTTTACACTCCTCAAAAATCTAGCTTGATGGAAAACATGATGATCTTGAACTTGACTCCATGGGCTTAATTGGTCTTTGCTGGTTCAAAAGGTGTGAAGATCAGCCAATGAGCTTGATGTTGATCTGAAATCACCATATCCATGATAGTGCTTCTTTGATGTTGACACCTTTGATGAACTTGAGAGCTTTGCACCATCCTAGCATCTTCGAAATTGATTCCTTCCAAATTTCATCTAGATGCTTGACTTTGAGGCCTGCTCCTTCTTCATGTGGATGATCCTCCATGAGAAAATAAAGACTTCTTGACTTATTAGGATCACAAAGATCTAACATCATGTTACCATGATCTAGAGAATTAGACTCATCCAAATTGGCAAGACTATGCATGCTATAATAACAAAGTGTTTGCATCATATCTTCATGCTTGTTTACCATGCTAATCTCAGATCCAATGAGGCTAAATACTTCATTATGGAGATAAGTGTCTTTAGAAGATGATTCACTTACTCTCATAAAGAGTTTACAATTTGCCTCAATACAAATTTTCAAACTATGTGTGAACAAATCAGTTTTGCTCTTACATGACTCAAGAGCATACATTTGATGAAATAACCATTTGCTTTCTAATTGATTTAAAATAAATTTCAACCTTTTAAGAACATCATCTATGTTCTCAAGAGAGACTTCATACTCAACTAGTATGGCTTTACTCCAATTTTGAGATGCAATGATCTCACCAAAGCAAATTGATTTATCAAATGACATAAGAGAAGTAAGTATGTGATGTATACCACATGAGATATGCTCCTCTTTCCCTTGAAATGTGAGCCACATGGACTCAACTATATTTCTTGAGTTTCTTTTTGGAATCACAATTTGAGAAGGTCTCTCCTCCTCAATCCTTGGCACACTTGAACCTTGAGAAGGATTCTCCTCCTCAATCATTGGCACATTTGAACCTTGAGATGACTCCTTAAGATCCTCTTCATGGTGCTCCTTTTTTTATGGAAATTTGAGACCTCCATGTCTCATAATGATCACAACAACTATGACCACACAATATGCACTTCCTATGATTATCAAAATTACTCATGCTAAAAACATAAGCCCAAAAATCACCACAACTTGGCATGATTTTTCTAATATTGAAATCAAAAGGCATTTCCATCTCAATAAGGCTAACTACTTGCTTATGGATATAAGTGTCCACTTTGGATGCTTCACTTATTCTCATAAGAAGTTTACAACTTGCCTTTAAGATTGAAAACTTACAATTTTCATCTTTATGAATGAACACATCATTCATGATCTTATTGAAACCAAAAGATCCTACATTATGAAGATAGTTCCATTTCCTTGACTTCATAACTAATGTAAGCTTACAAGGAAAACATATTTTACTATCTTTTAAGGCATCACACTCAACTAGTATTGCCTTAATCCACCTTTGAGATACAAAAATCTCTTCAAAGAAAAATGGTTCTTCATAAATTGACATGATAGCATAGATGAAACTATTTTCATTTAGTGATTGCTCCTTATTCTTGATTGATTTCTCTTGGATAATAACAATAAGTTTGAACTTGTCCAAAGTTCCAAGCAAAATACTTTCCAAGGACATAAAATAAATCCAAGTTACTTTCATGAAAGTGACATCTATCTTTGCATCTTGAACCAAACAATGTACTTCCAAATGAAAAATTTCAAAAGATTTGACATGTGTTGTGATGGACTCTTGAAGACAAATCTTGCAAGTCCTTGTGAGACTCCAAGCCTCATTCACCTTTCCACAAAGAAAACACCTTTCCTTGGACTTGTCCTTCTTGTATTTGCATTTTGAACTTGAAGCTCCATCCTTCACCTCGGCCCCCTTGCTTTGGTTCTCCTTGGATGGATTGGTCTTCTTTTTGTAGCATCTTGAGAAAAAATATCCTCCCTTGCCACAAAGGTTGCACTTAGGATCCTTTCTTTCCTTCAATAGGATGCCACCTATTGATGCCATGTGAATAAAAAACTGTGATATGATTCTACAAATGTAATTTGTGACTTTCAAGAGACTAGATTTGAACATCTTCAACAATCTAGAATGATCTACAAAAGATCTAGCTCACAAACCTAAGAATCAATCTTCACACTAATGACTAGTCACTTGGAAACTTTGCTTTGATCACTAAGACAAAAGCACACAATCTTTGAATCAAATCACAAAATAAATCAGATCCAATCTCCTATTGGACTCATTAAATACCAATGACTCTTTCTTTTGAAAGTTGAAATGGATATGAAAAAGATTTGACACCTAGATTTTCCTTTTCACTTGACTAGTTCTCTCAACACTTGAGATTCTTGAACAAAAGATGGGTCTTGTTTCAAATACATGAAAATCAAACTTAATCACCTTTTTTGGACTCACTCTTGACCCAAATAATCTCACACTTGAGATTTAAAATAAATTTGATTTGATTTGACAACAAACTATACCACCAATTTTTCACAAAGCTTAAAAAATTAGACAACTAGAGATTCACAAAGATCTCAACCATGCATGAATACTCAAATATGGACTCCTCCTCATTCTAGACATCAAATGGGATCACAAATTGACCCTCACACTCTCACAAAGAAAGTTGAATAGAACTAATTTGAGTTTCATACATACTATGTCAATTTTTGCTCAATAAATTGATTCAATCACCCCTCTTGGATTCCACCAATTACTCTACCTCTTAAGACTTGGAATGAAATTCAAAATCAAAGGTTGTGATTTTTCTCACTAAGATATTGTGCTTCAAAGAGCTAATGCCACTTAGAAAGATTTGATCACCTGGGAAGAGACGAACTCTCCACCAATAACAACACAAAATGAGCTTCCAGATCTTGCCTTCTACAAAGGAAGGAACTCTTAGAAAATTGGATGTCTCTCTACACATTTGCCATAGACACCTTAATGACTCTTTTCAAACCTTAAAATCACTCAAACAAATTGAGTAGGGTTGAACAATGTGACTTGGATCTCAATCTCTTTTCTAGAACTCTCAATTTAAGCCAATCTATGTCAAATTCTACAAAAGATTTGCATAGATGCTCTATATGCACTAGAAACTCTCAAAGGTTTCACTTGGAGGACAGATCCAAGGATGTTTTCTAGCAAATTGATGCTTCTAAACTTGACCCTATCACTCTTAAACAAATCTAGAGTGATGGTACAATGGATTACAACCTCTCATCTTGCATATCACTTCTTAATCTATGATTTTTAGCAAAATCTCTCTCAACTTCAACATGCACTCAAAAAATCAGAGATGATCAATTAATGCACCTATTTCAAGCTTCAAATTTAATTTCTTGGCTTATCTAATCCAAGAACTAATCAAGGGATTAGATTCTCTATAGAAAATGCTTGATTTTGTACCAAAAATCATCGAATTGGGTATGTGAGTCAAATTCTACAAATTTTTGAAATTTATCAGCCAAAACCGGATCTGTATGGCCTCACACGTGTGAAAAGGGTTCCTACAGCCCACAACAAGATTTGGACCAAAAATTTTGAGGATAGCTATCAAATCCAACTCGCTACACAAAATTTGACTAGTTTCCAAAAAACTGCTAATTTTGGCTTTGATTTGGATTAACCCTATCAATTTCAACAAAACCTCTTGTACTAGGCTCTGATACCATGTGCAGAAAGTACAAAAAGGACCAAGAGTGGATCCTAATCTGATCCTCAAGAGGGATTGGTTGTCAGATTACTTGATCTATCAATCTACTTTAGATTAAGATCAATCTAGATTAATTCTAGACACAAAATCCTAACAAGAACAATCATTAATTGAAGGTAAGTGTACTTTATGGTTTCACTGTCCGTGAGAGGAAGAAGAGGCGAGGGAAGCATTAGAGGCAAGAGGAATAGGTAGTTCAGTGTGAATAGCAGCAGGGGGTGGAAGTGTAGCTGAAGATGTTTGCCTAGCACGATGTCGTGACACAGAAGGCGAGTCAGGAATGACGATCTTGCTGCGTGGACGACGTCGACTATGTGAGCTGGAGGCCTGTTGAGATTACTCGGCCGGTGTTTCTTCATAGATAGAAAGCACGGAATCCATACGAAACCCATGGATTTTATTTTCAAGGTGGGAGGCTGCTAGGAGAGATAACAAAAGGCCAACATCAAATTGCTGCTTGATATTGCTCTTGATGGCTCGTTTGAGCTCTCCAAAAACGGTCTTGAACCAGTTATATGGTTCCAGAGGGGCCTTGGCTATCTTGATGTGAGACTCAACTATTGTGAAAAATACAGATCCTAAGTGGATCTAAACTCCAAGATCATTGGCTTGAATGCTTGCACTCCAAACTACATAAGCTAGGAATTGGCAACACATTCTATGCTACCTAGAATGCAAAGAACTTGATCAAAAAGCATTTATCACAAATGGAAACTTCCATAAACATCAAGTGCGGCCCAAAATAGCATTATACAGTCCATAATACATCAGCCTATCACTTTTGGAAAGCACCTAAGATCATACACACAAAGCTTGAACTCAATCACTACACAATGCCAACAATGGAAGGAGAACCCAATAGAAAAATCTCTCATTAAGCAAATGAATACAATGGATCTGCTCCAACCTGTTTCTCCACGGCCTACCTGCTATATATAGCTGAGAGAGATGACTCTCTCTCCTCTCTCTAGACCCTCCTTACCTAAAATATGCCCTATATAGGTAAAATTGGCATATATGTCCAAAATACATGAAAATGGACTCATTTCGAAGGTCTTGAAGTTTGACACTTCTTCATACTGAAAAAATACACTTACTAAAAATATCTAGACCTGTTTCACACGTGTGAAAAGTCAGATCCTAAACTATGTGCCATTTTTAGCAATTTTGGCCTAAAACTAGACAAGGAAATGTTGACAATTTTCACACTCCCTCTTCAACTTAACTTGCTAGTTTTACAACACTACTTTGTTCCAACTTAAGAATGATCTCCATCATCAGAATAGATCTCTTCTCAAGGATCCTAATATGTACAAAATAGGACACAACATAATTGATATAGATAATAGTGTCCATATAGGATGCTTCACTATTTCTTACATCAATTTTACATAGAATCATAAAAATGGTACATGTAAAAGAACATAGAATCTCAATTAATGAATTCCTCCATGTATCCATCTCTGGTTTCTCTGTAAAATAGCAGCAAACAAGTTGTAAATGAAAGTGATCAACAAGTGTTTGCATGCCTCCTCCACATTTCACTATACATATAGTGAATGCAACATGTATCTCCATGAATGAACTTCCATCACCACCTTGCCTTTGTAGATCTTCAATCCATGAAAGCCTTTGAGTGAATGAATGCCAAAAAGATGTGTTCCCTACTCCATTTGAATGACCAAAACCTGAACTTGAAATACTTGAAGTACCTCCACAAGATTTGCACACAACGCTTATACCTACAATGTCAACAAGTTGCCAATTTGCCAACACTAGAATACTAGATCTTGAACTTTGTTCAAAAGAAAACATATTGACCACTTCAATACCTTTCAAGATCTGAATGAATTCATGTACTTGATCATACAAACCAGCAATGATAACTATTCCATCTCCAAGATCCAAAGGATGCAAAACTATGGAACTAGTTTTATTGAAATTTGACAATTTCAACACATTGACATAACAATGTTCATACATGAGATTAGGCAAGTGAGGTAGAGTAAGAAGACACTTCCTTGCAGCTCCAAAGACCTTACTTGAACCTTCAAGAACCTGTAAAAACAGATCCAAAATGCCTTGAACATTTGTCTCTTCTTTGATGCTTTTCACTAGCTTCGAATTGCCACTTGTCTCTTGGTGTTGATGAAGCAATCCAAGATCAACCTCTTGATCTTCCAATAAGACATCAAAGATCTTGCATATGTGAACATCTTCAGATCTGAAACTCTGAAGATACTCCCTCTCAAACACATGATTAAGATCCCACAAGATCTCATCAATGCTCAAATTTGACCCTTCACTATAGTTAGTGAAAACAATGCCACCATCATAAACCAAAAGATAGATTCCAACATTTCCATTTAACATGAAGTAGAGTAGGTGAAGATGAGTATCAAACCTAATCAAAACAGCCCTCTTGAGTTCATAACAAACCTCAATAAGCTCACCAATGATATCTCCCTTGCCTTGAAGAAGTTGCCACTTGAGTTGCTCCATGTAGTCTTCTTCAACCAACCTTTTGCCATCTTGACCATGAATGAACAATCCACCACAATCATAGAATGCTTTGAGTTGATGAAGAGATGTTAGATCCATGCTTTGGATCTTCCCAAGAACCACTCTTCCATTGCCCTTTCCTTCACAAGACTCCCTCTTAATGCTAGCACCACAAAAGTTAGAAACCTCCCTCTTGATAGTTGCACCATAAGAAGTAGAAGACTCTTGAATATTAGAAGCCAAGAAAAGAATCCTTAGTACCTTCAACATAAGAGTGATTGAAGTACTCTCTCTTTTCAAACATGAACTTCTACTCAATGATTTAGGTAATGAGTCATATGATAATGATTCTTCCTCACTATCGTTCATAAAAACATCATTCAAAGTACATCCTACTTTGAACACTTCACATACTTCTCTTCCTTTTGACTTGTGATCTCCCTCACCAAGTCTCATGATAGAAACCTTTGATCTACTCTTTTTATGAAGAAATGTGACACCACTTGTTGCACAAATGACTTTATCACAAAAAGATGTAAAAGAACCATTTCCTTCAAGCATGCTCAAAGCACCATCATCTTTTCCCACATGATTACATACATCAATATGAAAAGAATTAGAAGAACAACCATCTTCTTGCAAAGAATGACACTTAGCATCTCCATCTTTTTCCATATGAACAAACAAGTCATTAGCAACAATCACTTCCAAAGAAGAATCTTCATCAACTCCATTGATGAAGTTAGCTCCTTCCTTACCTTTTCCATTTTTGCACTTGCCATCTAGCACCATTGAAGAACCACCAAGCCTTGGAAGTCCATGAGTAGAAGAGTACAAACATGATGCTAATTTAGCTCCACATGACTCCATTTGACTAGTAGGTAGCACTAGTCCATCTTCAAGATCCAATGGATCCAAAAAATTGACCATAGATTCACCAAAGCTTGCCAAGTTAGCACAACAATTATCATCTCCAAGAAGTACATTAGATCTCAACCTAGATCTAGCATTTTGTTTCTTATGGCATTCATTTGCAAAATGTCCTTTCACTCCACAATAAAAACATTTGAACTTGGACTTATCTTGCTTCCTACTTTGCAAAGAAGAAGAATGCTTTCCATGCTCCAAACTACCTTGCTTGGACCACTTGCCTTTGAACTTGCCCTTTGTGAAAAGAGCTTCTTCATCTCCACCTTGTGTTGATGCACCACCACCTTTGGCTTGCAACCTATGCTCTTCAGCCACCAAGATCTCTTGCAAGTCATTGACACTTGGCAAGGACTTTTGTATAGCAAAGCATTGTACAAGGTTAGAATGTTCATCAAGCAAACCATTCAACATGACTTGAACTAGTTCCCCATCCTTTATGCTTTCATCTATGCATGCTAGATCATCATTCAAGGATTTAACCTTCAAGACAAATAAATGTGCACTCTCTCCCTCTCTTTGACAACTTTGGAAGATTTGCCTTCTTAGGGTGAGAACCCTAGATGTGGATTTGGACTCATAGATCTTCTTCAAAGCATTCCATGCTTCACTTGAAGAAGTACATTTACCAACTTCTTTAAGAAGTTCATTGGTAACATTCATCTTTATGATATGTAAGGCTCTTTTAGCCCTTCTATCAAAATTTAGTTGCTCTTGAAGAATTAGAGGTCTTTCTTCAATTCCCACAACTATATCCATTAGCTCATTCAACTCTAGTAAAGACTCCATCCTCACTTTCCAAGTTGAATAGTTTGTAGAGTTTAACCTCTCTTTAGCTTCCAACATGATTCCACCATTGGATGTCATGATGCTAATATCTTCTTGTGTCCTTAGGCTCTGTTCTAATGCACCTAGCACTCTCCTTTCTCTCAATAAATGAAGAAGGAGAAGATCTTAAAAGATTTAGAACCCTAAATGACCTCTATCTTGAAACTATTTGGCTTTCAAGCATAGAAAGGAAGATTGAAACACATGCAACACTTTGCACACACTAAGAATGGATTACAAACTCAAACCAACCTGAACACACTCTTGCTTAAGCTCTCAAACTTTCCAGCAAGTGACCAAATCAAGTTATGGTGTGAAGAGTTACTTGCATTCTTAGAAAATACCCAAAACTAGGATGCCAAGATTACCTAGTAATGAACAAACTTGATCAACATATGATCAACACACTAAGATATTGATTCAACCTGAAAAACCACATGTAAACCACACTTCTAAAAGTTTATAAACTCCAGCAAGTGATAAATACAAGATTTAGAGGTGAATGAATGAGCACACTTAGTGAATCACAAGACTAGCTTCACTATCTTGTCAAATCTTGGTGTTTAGATGTAGATCTAAGATCACTTCACATGAGAATGTTCCTCAACCTGTTAAGAACCTGAAAACACACTTGCATAATGGTTAACACCTTCCAGCAAATGCTCCAATCAAATTACATAAGGAGAGTTACTTACATGCTCAACAAAGTACACCAAAAATTATGCCAAAATTGATGACAATCTTTACAATATGCTCTTCACAATGGAGCTTACAATATGTTCACCCAAAAAAGGGGATCTTTCATCCAAATGGGAGCTTTGCTCAGCCTTTAGGAGAATTACAACTCACTCAAAAGAGCATTTGTCATCCACTTAAGGAGAAGTTTCATCCACTTAAGGAGAGTGTTCATCCAAGAATGGAGATTGTCAACAATAGGATTGAAAAGAACATTGTTAGTATTGAATATGCACAAGCCTCACAATCACAAATGATTAGGTGTTATGATCTGATCCAAAATAGTTTCTTTTCAGCCTCTGATCTTCAATAGACCTGAAATATGCTTTTGATCCACAAGTTCAACTCACAAAACAAAGGTTAGTAAGATTTGATCAACAAAGCAATGCAAAATCATGCTAGAACTTGATCAAACATCCAAATATCACCAAAAATGGAATACTTACTGTAAATAGAAGCCAACCAGCTCTGATACCATGTGAAAAATACAGATCCTAAGTGGATCTAAACTCCAAGATCATTGGCTTGAATGCTTGCACTCCAAACTACATAAGCTAGGAATTGGCAACACATTCTATGCTACCTAGAATGCAAAGAACTTGATCAAAAAGCATTTATCACAAATGGAAACTTCCATAAACATCAAGTGCGGCCCAAAATAGCATTATACAGTCCATAATACATCAGCCTATCACTTTTGGAAAGCACCTAAGATCATACACACAAAGCTTGAACTCAATCACTACACAATGCCAACAATGGAAGGAGAACCCAATAGAAAAATCTCTCATTAAGCAAATGAATACAATGGATCTGCTCCAACCTGTTTCTCCACGGCCTACCTGCTATATATAGCTGAGAAAGATGACTCTCTCTCCTCTCTCTAGACCCTCCTTACCTAAAATATGCCCTATATAGGTAAAATTGGCATATATGTCCAAAATACATGAAAATGGACTCATTTCGAAGGTCTTGAAGTTTGACACTTCTTCATACTGAAAAAATACACTTACTAAAAATATCTAGACCTGTTTCACACGTGTGAAAAGTCAGATCCTAAACTATGTGCCATTTTTAGCAATTTTGGCCTAAAACTAGACAAGGAAATGTTGACAATTTTCACAACTATCCTATGTGAAAAAAGTGGATCTTGAATGGATCCAAACTCCCAAAATACTTGGCTAAGATCTTTGCACAACAAGCTACAAAAGCTAGAAATGGCAAAGCATCCTAATGCTACCTTTGATCCACATGAACTTGACAAAGCATTCAAGAGACAAAAGAAACTAATAAAAGGTACTGATGGCAGCAAAAAACAACAGCATACCAGACCTACAATAGCAGCCTACCACTTTTGGAAACCTCTTTAGATCATACACAAAAGCTTGAAGACAATACACAAAGCAATGCTCTCAATGGAGGAAGAAACTGTGACAATGATCTATTGATCTCTCTCAACAATATAATAAGTTTCTCCAACCTGTTCTCCATGACTTTCAGCCTAATATAAGTGAGAGAGATGACTCTCTCTCCTCTCTCTAGAACTTAGGACCCAATTTTAGGACACCAGTAGCCTAAAATAGCCAAATTTGGCCTATATGTCCAAATAACATGATTTTGGTGTCATTTCGAAGGTCCTGAAGTTTGAGACTTCTTCAATATGAAATATATACGAAGATAAAAGTATCTAGGCCTTTTTCACACTTGTGAAAGGCTAGATCCAAAACTATGTACAAAAATTGCCGATTTAGACCTCAAACTAGCTAGGAAATGTTGACAATTTTCACACTCCCTCTTCAACTTAACTTGCTAGTTTTACGACACTACTTTGCTCCAGCTTAAGAATGATCTCCATCATGATAATAGATCTCCTCTCAAGTGTTCTAATATGTACAATATGAAGTACAACATAATTGATATAGATAATAGTGTCCATATAGGATGCTTCACTATTTCTTACATCAATTTTACATAGAATGGTGAACAAGATACATGTAAAAGAATATAGAATCATAATGAAAGGATTCCTCTATGTATCCACCTTTAAATGCTCTGTAAAACAGCAGCAAACAAGCTGTAAGTGAAAGTAACCAACAAGTGTTTGCATGCCTCCTCTATATTCCACTATGCCCATAGTGAATGCACCATGTATCTCCATGAATGAACCTCCATCACCACCTTGCCTTTATAGATCTCAAATCCACGAAAGCCCTTGAGTGAATGAATGCCAAAATGATGTGTTCTCTGCTCCATTTGAATGAGCAAAATTTGAACTTGAAATACTTGAAGTATCTCCACAATATTTGCATACAACCCTTGATCCTACATTGTCAACAATTTGCCAATTTGCCAACACTAGGATGCTAGATCTTGAACTTTGCTCAAAAGTAAACATATTTACCACTTCAATACCTTTCAAGATTTGAACGAATGCATGTACTTGATCATAAAAAATAGCAATGATAACTATTCCATCTCCAAGATCCAAAGGATGCAAAACTATGGAGCTAGTTTCATTGAATTTTGAGAATTCCAACACATTGACATGACAATGTTCATACATGAGATTAAACAAGTAAGGTAGAGTAAAAGGACACTTCCTTTCTGCTCCAAGAACCTTACTTGAATCTTCAAGAACCTATAAAAACATATCCAAAATGCTTTGCCCATGTGGCTCCCCTTTGATGCTTTTGACTAGCTTCCAAATGCTACTTGCCTCTTGGTGTTGATGAAGCAATTCAAGATCAACATCTTGATCTTCCAACAAAATATCAAGGACTTTGCATTTATAAACATCTTCAGATCTAAACCTCTGAACATACTCCCTCTCAAACACATGATTAACATCCCACAAGATCTCATCATTGCTTGATTTCAACCTTTCACTATAGTTAGTAAAACCAATGTCACCATCATAAACCAAAAGATAGATTTCTACAATTCTATCCAACATGAAGTAGAGTAGATGAAATTGAGTATCAAACCTAATCAAACCAGACCATTTGAGCTCAAACCAAACCTCAATGAGCTCACCAATGAGATCTTCCTTGCCTTGGAGAATTTGCCACTTGAGTTGCTCCATGTAGTCTTCTTCATCCAACTTTTTGCATCTTGATCATGCATGAACACTCCACCACAATCATAGCAACATTTGAGTTGATGAAGAGATGTAAGATCCATGCCTTAAATCTTCCCAAGAGTCACTCTTCCTTTGCCCTTTCCATCACAAGACTCCCTCTTAATGATCACACCACAAAAGCTAGCAATCTCCCTCTTGATAGTTGCATCATAAGAAATGGAAGAATCTCGAACATTAGAAGCCATGAAAAGAATACATAGTTCCTTCAACATAAGATTGATTGAAGTACTTTTTCTTGTCAAACCTGGACTTCTAATCAATGATATAGGTAATGATAATGAACCCTCACTATCATTCACAAAAGCATCATTCAAAGTACATCCTACTTTGAACACTTCACATTCATCTCTCCCTTTTGACTTGAGATCTTCCTCACCAAGTCTCATGATAAAACCTTTTGATCTACTTTCTTTATGAATACATGTGACACCGCTTGTTTCACAAATGACTTTTTTGGACTCATCACATAAAGATACAAAAGAAACTTTTTCTTCAATCATGCTCAAAGCACCATCTCTTTCCAAATGAGTAAATAAGTCATTAGCAACAACCATTTCCAAAGAAGAGTTTTCATCACCTCCATTAATGAAGTTAGCTCTCTTCTTATCTTTTTCATTTTTGCACTTTCCATGTAGTTCCATTGAAGAGCCACCAAGACTTGGAAATCTATGAGTAGAAGAGTTCAAACATGATACTAATTTAGCACCACATGACTCCATTTGACTAGTAGGTAGCACTAGTCCATCTTCAAGATCCAATGGATCCAAAACATTGATCATAGATTCACCAAAAGTTGCCAAGTTAGCACAACAATAACTATCTCCAAGAAGCTCATTAGATCTCAACCTAGATCTAGCATAAGGAAGCTCTTTAGACTTTGCATAAGATCTATCAATCTTATTGATGCTAGGGATTGACTTTTGAAAGTGGAGAGAACCACCAACATCCATTTCATTCATCTTGTTAGACATAACAAATGCATCAACCTTTGATCATACACTCACCACCATTTGGCATGTGAACGACTTTCTTGGTTCCAACATAAGAGATCAAAGAAGTAAAGAACTCCTTGTGACTAGTCATGTGTGAACTAGATCCACTATCTATCCACCATGAATCCTTGTCACTTCCACTTGACATTAGACTTGAAGAACACATCATGAGAGAATCACAAGGATCTAGATCCTCATTAGAAGTACAAAAGTTGTTTTGCTTGCTACCTTCATTACTTTGCTTCTTATGACATTCATTTGCAAAATGACCTTTTATCCCACAATAAAAGCACTTGAACTTTGACTTGTCTTTCTTTCTAAAAGAAGTAGAAGAGGTGGAGGAAGAGTGATCATCATGATCCGAGCTACCACCTTTGGACCATTTCCCTTTGCCTTTACCTTTGCCTTTGACTTTGCCTTTTGTGAAGAAAGCCTCTGCACCTCCACCTTGCAAGGATGCACCATCAAGCTTTGATTGCAACCTATGTTCTTCAGCCAATAAGATTTCTTGCAAGTCAACCACACTTGGCAAGACTCTTTGAATGGCAAAACTTTGCACAAGGTTAGCATGTTCATCTAGCAAACCATTTAATATAACCTAGACTATTTCACCATCTTTTATGCTTTCATCAATGCATGCTAGATCATCACTTAAGGACTTAACCCTCAAGACAAATGCATGAGCACTTTCACCCTCTCTTTGTCTAATAGAAAATATTTGCCTCCTTAGGGTCAATACCCTAGATGTGGACTTTGATTCAAAGAGCTTCTTCAAGGAATTCCATGCCTCAATTGCACTTTGACTATTACCAACTTCCTTGAGAAGTTCATTGGTAACATTCATTTTAATGATATGAAGAGCCCTTTTGGCCTTCTTATCAAACCTTTGTTGCTCTTGAACTATGGGTGGTCTCTCTTCAGTTCCTGCAACTATGTCCATGAGTTCATTCAACTCAAGTTAAGAATTCCATACTCACTTTCCAGGTAGAGTAGTTTGATGAACTCAACCTATCATTAGTTTCTAACATGATCCCACCATTGGAAGCCATGAATATAATGATTTTTTTAACTTTTAGGCTCTGTCCTAATGCACCGAACACTCACTTTCCTCTCAACAAATGATGGATAAGGAGATCTTAGAAGATCTAGGAACCTAAAACACTTCTATTTTGAACTTGGCTGGTTTCCAAGCATAGAAAGGAAGATTGAAACACATGCAACACTTTGCACACACTAAGAATGGATTACAAAATCAAACCAACATGAACACACTCTTGCTTAAGCTCTCAAACTTTCTAGAAAGTGATCAAATCAAGTTATGATGTGAAGAGTTACTTGCATTCTTAGAAAATACACAAGACTAGGCTACCAAGAATACTCAGAGTTAAACAAACTTGATCAACATATGATCAACACACTAAGATATTGATTCAACCTGTAAAACCACATGTAAACCACACTTCTAAAAGTTTATAAACTCCAACAAATGATAAATACAAGCTTTAGAGGTGAATGAAAGAGCACACTTAGTGAATCACAAGACTAGCTTCACTAGCTTGTCAAATCTTGGTGTTTAGATGTAGATCTAAGATCACTTCACATGAGAATGTTCCTCAACCTGTTAAGAACCTGAAAACACATTTGCATAATGGTTAAAACCTTCCAGCAAATGCTCCAATCAAATTACATAAGGAGAGTTACTTACATGCTCAACAAAGTACACCAAAATTTATGCAAAAGATTGTTGACAATCTGTTCACCCAAAAGGGGATCTTTCATCCAAGTGGGAGCTTTGCTCAGCCTTTTGGAGAAATACAAACTCACTCAAAGAGTATTTGTCATCCACTTAAGGAGAAGGTTCATCCAGTTAACGAGAGTGTTCATCCACAAAGGAGAGTGTTCATCCACAGAAGTGGAGATTGTCAACAATACATTGAACAGAACATTGTTAGTATCGAATATGCACAAGCTTCACAATCAACAAATGATTAGGTGATATTATCTGGTCCAAAATAGCTTCTTCTCAGCCTCTGATCTTCAATAGACCTGAAATATTCCTTTGATCCACAAGTTCAACTCACAAAACAAAGGTTAGTAAGATTTGATCAACAGTGCAATGCATAATCATGCTAGAACTTGATCAAACATCCAAATATTACCATAAATGGAAACCTAACTAAAAATAACAGCCAACCCGCTCTGATACCATGTGAAAAAAGTGGATCTTGAATGGATCAAAACTCCCAAAATACTTGGCTAAGATCTTTGCACAACAAGCTACAAAAGCTAGAAATGGCAAAGCATGCTAATGCTACCTTTGATACACATGAACTTGACAAAGCATTTAAGAGACAAAAGAAACTAATAAAAGGTATTGATGGCAGCCAAAAACAACAGCATACCAGCACTACAATAGCAGCCTACCACTTTTGGAAACCTCTTTAGATCATACACAAAAGCTTGAAGATAATACACAAAGCAATGCTCTCAATGGAGGAAGAAACTGTGACAATGATCTATTGATCTCTCTCAACAATACAATAAGTTTCTCCAACATGTTCTCCACAAATTTCAGCCTAATACAGGTGAGAGAGATGATTCTCTCTCCTCTCTCTAAAACTTAGGACCCAATTTTAGGGCACCAGTAGCCTAAAATAACCAATTTTGGCCTATATGTCCAAATAACATGATTTTGGTGTCATTTCAAGGTCCTGAAGTTTGAGACTTCTTCAATATGAAATATATACTAAAATAAAAGTATCTAGGCCTCTTTCACACGTGTGAAAGGTTAGATCCAAAACTATGTACAAAAATTGCCAATTTAGGCCTCAAACTAGCTAGGAAATGTTGACAATTTTTACAATGCAATATATGGGAAGTAATGCGGTCTTTCTTGAGGTTGCCAACCATCAAGAAACTATCGAGGAGCTGAGTAGCAACAAGAATGGCAAGCTCAGTAATGGCTTCTAGAAGGTGGCCATCATTAGTCCAATGCAAATCATTTGTAATGTCAATATAAGACTTAATAGCCTGTTTGGCTTGCTTTGGTGAGGCTTGAGTACTAGATGCTATCCCTATGGCAGCAAGGGCGGCCTCAGTCACGCGCACCTTGTGTGTGGCTCCTTGGAAAGTAATATAAAACTTGGATTTCTCCTCCTTCCAAGTATTGAAGGCAAGAGTGATAAAATCCATGTTGATTCCCCCTGAGAAGGCTCTCTCATGAATACCCATTGCAGTAAGCAGAGGCTCTGCAAGGGTCTCAGTGACCATGCTTGTGCTAGGAAGGATCATGATATCCATTGCAGATGGGACATCACGATGGATAGTGTAATGCGATGACTGAGATATATCTGTGGAAGACATGATGAACAAAAACAAAAAGTAATCGGCGCGAGTGTATATCAGAAAACAGTACAAAACATTTTGAAAGTTTTGGTTGCTGGAAAAATTGACAAGAGCTTCGCTAGCACAAGTGAGGAATGACTCAAATTCAGCCAACTTATAGGTGAATTTGGAGGGTCCATTACATTGGATACTAGTTTGGCTGATCATTTCTGAACAAAAAACTACAAGCTTGTACAAAATTGTGAAAGTAGGCTATAAAAATTTTGGCGAAGGTTTCTGAGGTGCTGAAGCCATCCGACGAACGGTTTCCAGGTTTGGCGAAGGATGGATCTTCGCCCAAGAGAGTCCTTCACCCAAGTATTGTCATAAATGCAACTTTTCAAGATATGAACCTATAGCCAATCTAATTTTGACATTTTAAGACCATCTAGCATGTCAGTGAAGGTTTTTGAGGAGAGTAAGGTGCTCAGCGAAGGTTCCCAAAATGGCATATTGCTGATCATTCGCCTAACTCAAAAAAATGTACTTTTTCTAGAAAAGTACCTTCGCCCAACTCAATATAGATATATCTAAAGTGGATGTATAATCTGAAAGTTCAGCGAAGGTTTTCAGTACTGTATAGGCAACATATGATCGAAACAATAATTTAATAAGTCAATTTCCATCAAAAACTATCTTTTCCGTAGATTTTGCATCAGCAACTTTGACAGCTTTGGCTTCAACCCACTTGGTCATATAATTAGTTGCTACGATAATGTATCGGGCCTAAGATCCTCGCGTGGCAGGATGAATAGGACCAAGATAATCCAGTTCTCATTTTTCAAATGACGCTTGCAATAAAACCGGATGCAAGGGTTCATAGTTCTGTCTAGTAGGCCATCGTGCTCGCTAGCAAACATCACATGTCTGAAGATAATTTTCAGTGTCCTTATGAAGCGTAGGCCACCAACAACCTGATTGCAAAAGTTTGCGAACAATAATATCTGTAGAGAAGTGTCCTTTACCCATGCCATCATGTGAAAACATGATTAACTCTGGTATTTCATGCGGTAAAACACATCTACGTAGAATATTGATCCACGACGATATAATTGTCCTTCAATCAATTGATAAGGTTGAGCCTTATGAATCAATTGTCTCTTCTGTAATTTTGTCAAAGAGTCATTTGGTTGTCCTAGCATCAGGTACTCAACAATATCTGTTGCCCACTCAGTTACTGCTTCTACATAGAACAATGCAACATCTAGTATTTTCATCATCCACTTCAGTATTAACTGGTGCGGATTCAATTCCCGAAACGTGGTCGGCTAGATAATGTTGCTTCCCCTTTCGAACCACAATTTGAAAGTCAAATTCAGTTAGTATCAGTAACCATCTTGCAATACGTCCAGTATTGCATGTCTTGTTTACCAAGTAAAGTAACGGCTGGTGATCCGTATAAAATGCAAAGTGCATTTCCATGAGGTAATGACAAAATTTTTGAACAGAAAAAATCATGGCTAACACTTCACGTTCTGTTGTTGAATAGTTCTTCTCCGGATCTGTAAGCTGTTTGCTTGCAAATCGTATTGGGTGGTCCTTGTTATAGTTACCTAGCTGCATCAAAATTGATCCAATGGCATATTTTGAGGCATCCATGTGAACATGAAACTCAACCGTCCAATCTGGAGAACACAATATCGGTGCTGAAGTTAATGCTTTTTTTTAATTTTTCAAAAGCTTCTAACGCCTCTACTATCCAAATAGGAACAATAGTTATTTTGTATATAGGTCTTGCTAAATCTGCAATAAAAATTCGATAGTAGTTCACATGATCCATAAACACATAAACTCCTCGAATTTTTGTTGGCGGTGGCAATTCCACAATAACCTTGATTTTAGAATAATCTGTGGCAATACCATGTCTCGATATCACATGCCCAAGCACAACTTCGTGGAAAACCCATATCTGGTATTTTTCTGGATTTAGAAAAATTTGATATTTGCGACATCTTTCACTAACGTGTCATAGGTCAAGGAATAATATGATGCCGCTTGTCCATGCATTTACTTTTACCAATAAAAATTCAACACGTGGATTTCAAGTTTGACTCCACACGTGTGGGATAACATGTTTTGTATATAAATTTCATTGAACCCAATCGTGACACTTTCTTTTTTTAGTTTTCACATATCTGATTAGTGCGCACCTGTAGACGCCCATAAGGTATCTATTTACTATTTGCTCATAAGTCCAATATCCATTTCATACACTTTAAATTTTTTAGCTTCATCAACGTCTTTTTGAGCCTTTGTCAGATCCTTGTTATGGCTAGAGCGAAGCAAACAACCAGGACTGATTAGTTCAAGTTGAAGTTTCGAGCCTCAGGCCGCCCGATTCTGGTAGGAGAACATCAATGAGAAGAAGCCATTGGATGAGAGATATAAAAAAGTATCAAAGGTCAATGGAGCTTATGATTCCAAAGGCTCCATTCTATCGTTTGGTACGTGAAATCACCAGAGAGAATCTGGGCAAGTACAATCGTTTTACAGTTTTAGCTATTATGGTCTTTAAAGAGCCTATGAAGATTTTCAAGCTCAATTTTTTGAGGATTCCTTCCTGCTTGCCATCCATGCAAAGCGTGTCACCATTATGCCCAAAGATTTTCAACTTTTATCTATACTAAGAGATAGAAGTTCTGGTCTTCACAAGGGTGAGGCCTCTACGACTCGTCCACCTCAAATGGATAGAACAAACCTTTCCACACGAATGACTCACAAGCAAGCAAAACCAAAGCGATCCCAAGGCCCCAAGGAATTCACGAGAAAGAGAATACATAGTAAAAGGGCAAAGAAACATAATACTAATAATAATGAAACTCTTAAATCTGATAGCGGGTCATGTTGGATTATTCTCTTTCTTACCAATCGTCTAATCGGTTTAATCTTCATCCATTGTTTATCCAGTTCTGCAGTTTTTCCCGTGTGTTTACACAGTCTACAGAATTACAAATGTTTTTACATAGTCTGCAGAATTACCCATACTATTGAAGGTGAAGGTACTGTAAGATTGCGATTCCAGCATGATCAATTCAAATTACTATCAAAGGCTTTATATGTTCCTAAACTCTCTACAAATCTATTATCAGTGAGTAGAATTACAAATTTAGGTCATAAGGTAGAATTCGAATCTAATCAATGCAGAATTATTGATAGGAGTGATAAGATCCTTGCACTCGGCAAGAGGCAGGGTTACTTATATAAATTGGCACACTATTATTTTGAGTCTAGTCAAGCCTTGAAAACCTCTGTTCTAGACAATAAAGCATTACTATGGCATCATCGCTTAGGACACGTGAATCATGCATCTATTTTGAACATGACCAAACAATCCATGGTCCTTGATCTCGACTGTCCTTCTGGTAAGGTCGATCTCCCTGTCTGTCATAACTGTATTTATGGAAAGCAGGCTAGGTTTCCTTTTAGATCTTTGAAAAATTGCCTACATTGGCAAATCTAGCCATGTAGAATATTGTACATTTTGTCAATATTGTTTGTTGGTTACTTGAATGGCCAAAGTGCCACTTGTACATACACACCTAAAGTAGGTTACCGAGTCAAGAGGAGTGGTTGTGTCTATTTGTAGTGATTCCTACTTTGTAGGATCTAGACCATGATTTATGATGAGATTTGTACCTACCATGCACCTACCAAGCATGACTCTTGGATCTAGGCTAGGGTTTTCACATTAGGGCAAGAAAGTGGAGTCTACTTCCTTATTACATGCTGGATTTTCACCTAAATTTGCAAAGGAAGTGTGTTTTACTATGTATTTCCATTCTCCATAGTGAGAAGATAGAAACTTTTTGGAGCCTCAAGGAGAAACTCGAGTTTCCTCTCATTGTATGGTGATTACTCTATTTTTCCAATGAAACCCAGCTTTGGCACTTTGTAAACACTGTCTACAGGCCGTACTACAGCCTTATTTCCACACATGTGGAGTTGGATTAGACTATTTGATCAATGCTTTGATTGTCTCTACTTGTTTCCTATCAAGCTGCTAAACTAGATCTTGTTTTCTGATGACTAGTTTCTGATAGATTGTTTAACAAGCATACAATCACCTTGTGGATCATTCAAAGATCCATTTATGGTCGTTAGTACTGTACTTTTCACATGGTATCAGATCCAAGTACAAGGCCATTGATCTGTGTTTGAATCTAATCCAGTTTTAGCAGGTTTTGGTGCAAAAAGCTAGTATTGGAAGGGCGAGCTGGTATCCAGGTTTTGGTGAGGGGATTTGATCCCAAACTTTTTCAGGATCAAAATCCGTACTGTTCACACGTGTGGTCATTTCTGAACCAGCATTTAATAACCCATATTCATTGGATCATAGAAAATTCATATGGTGTCAGTTTGATGTAATTTTTGGTGCAAATCCTAGGATAAGCTACCAAGATCATTGCCATTGATTAGTTTTGAATTTGTTTCATGAAAACTAATTAATTTAGGCTGATTTCAGACCTTCTTAAAGTGGAAACCAGGTCTTGAAAGTACATCAAAGTGAATGAGAGAGATAGAGTCAGTTTTTGTCCAAGAATAGCCAAGATTGGCAAGATTTGCTTGAGTGTAGTTTTCATCTCATCTTATCTTCATTCCAACTTGTGAGGGAGTGATAGAACTGTGATTACAAATCCATCTGTTGGATTAGAAGTCAACATTTGAGTGAAACACTACAAGTTAGAAACCTTTGTGAGTTTCAGGTCCAAACAAATCTATATCTTGTGTGTAGAATCTTGCTAGTAAGATGGGATCAGTGGGAGCCTACCTTCTAGAAGCTAGTGAGAGGTTAAATTCTACCAATTATGCTATTTGGAAAGTGAAGATGGATTCACTAATGGTGCTCCAGGATCTTTATGAGTTTCTAATAGATGATGAAGATGAACCTCTAGGTGCACATGAATTAGTGAGATACAAGAAGAGGTCTAGGCTTGCACTTCACTGTATTGAGATGAATGTAAGCAATGATCTTTTAAGGGAAGTATCATCATGTAAGAGTGCTAAAGAGGCTTGGGAATCTTTAAAATCTATCTATGAGTCTAGTAACACTTCGAGGGTTCTCATGCTTAGGAATCAGATTCTACAAAGCATGAAGAGGAGTGATGAGAATGCACAAGATTATGTGCTAAGAATCAAGTCTCTTAATAGGGAGTTAGCTTCCATTGGAGAGAAGATTCAAGATAGTGAGCTTGTTCAGATTGTCCTAAATGGTCTAGGGAGTGGCTTTACAAATTTGGTCCAAAGCTTTGCAATCCAAGACACTTTGCCTACTATAGAAAAGCTACACAATGTATTAGTAGCTGAAGAGTGTAGGATGTTGCATACCAATGCAAGAATGAATGCTATTTCTCTGCAGGATGGTGATGAGAAAGCTAATTTCTCATTCAAAAGCAAGAAGAAGACCAATGGCAAGAAGAAGCACTTCAAGGAGACCAAGGAGGAGGATGAGGCTTCAAGCTCAAAGGGCAAGATCAAAGACAAGTCCAAGTACAAATGTTTTTTCTGTGGAAAGAAAGGACATTTTGCATCAGAATGTCTCAAGAAGAAGAAGGCACAAGAGAGCAAACAAAGCAACATTGCACATCAGGAGGAAGAGGAGGATGAAGCGTCATCCTTGATGGTTTCCAACAAACCACCATCATCCAAGAGCAACACCAATGATTCTTGGTGGATTGATAGTGGGGCAAGTTCCCACACGACATATCAAAAGGACATATTCTCCACCTTACTTTCTTACAATGACTTACATAGATCAATCTATACTGCAAGTAGTCAAGAATGTAAGATAAGTGGAATAGGAACAATTCCCTTGTATGTGGGATCATCCAAAAGGATGAATCTAGATAATGTTCTTTATGTTCCTAAGTTAACCAAGAATTTGCTTAGTGTTGGCCAGTTAATGGATAATGGCCTAGATGTACAATTTAAGCATGGAGTTTGTTCCATCCCTAGAAATGATGAATGTATAGCCAAAGGCTTTAATCAAGGTAGATTGTTTAAGCTTGATGCTAATATTGCAGTGGAGAGTGTTAACTTGGCAAAGGTGGAGCTATCAAAGGTGGAACTGTGGCACAAAAGGTTGGGCCACCCCAACTACAAAGCCATGGAATCTATGGCTACAAAGGAGCTTGCAGTTGGACTCCCCAAGCATTTGTCAAAGTGTGGGAAGAGATGTGAAGCATGCAGCCTCTCAAAGGCTCACAAGCTACCCTTCTCAAGATCTACATCAAGATCAAACTCTCCTCTTGAACTCATCCATTCGGATGTTCATAGTTTTTCACATGAGTCTAATGGTGGTGCCAAGTACTATGTAATTTTCATTGATGACTATTCTAGATTTTGTTGGATGTACCTCTTGTCTAGCAAATCAATGGTGTTTGATTCTTTTGTAAAGTTCAAGAATTTGGTAGAAAATCAACCTAGTACCAAGATTAAGGTATTAAGGAGTGATAATGGAGGTGAATATGTCTCCAATAAGTTGATTGACTTTTGTATTTCTAATGGCATAAAGAGGGAGTTGTCATGTCCATACACCCCTCAACAAAATGGAGTGTGTGAGAGAAGAAATAGATCTCTTTGTAAGTGTGCTAAGGCCTTAAGGCTAGATGCTTCTCTATCCAAACCATTTTGGGGTGAAACAATAACTTGTGCTAACTATTTGTGCAATAGATTGCCAAACCAAGCCATTGGAGGAATCACACCATTTGAAGCTCTATTTGGAGAGAAGCCCAATCTCAAAGATCTCAAAGTTTTTGGATCCACTTGCTATGTACACCAATCCTTGGATAAGAGAAGGAAGGATGATGCAACATCCATCAAAGGCATCTTTGTGAGATATGGTGAGAATAGCAAAGGTTATAGAGTCTTCAATCCCATCACTAGCAAGGTGATAGTGAGTAGGGATGTTATTTTTGATGAAGGACATGCTTGTGATTTGGATGATAATTCTACTAATCATCTTGATGCCAAGGATCATGCTAGGATGGAGGAGGAGCTTCCAAGTGAAGAAGAACTTGAGGATCCACCTCAAGATGCAAGAACTCCAAGAACTCCAAGAACTCCAAGAAGATCTACAAGGGCAAGATCCGAGCCATTGAGGCTCACCTATGATGGTCAAGGTGATCAAAGGGAAGGCTCATCATCTTTCACATCTTACACCTTTCTTACTTCAATGTTAGATGAGCCAACATGCTATGAAGATGCTTGTAAGTCTAAAAGTTGGATGGATGCTATGCAAGTAGAGTATGATGCTCTTATTGAGAATCATACTTGGGATCTTGTGGATCTTCCTCAAGGGAAGAAACCTCTTGATTGCAAGTGGGTGTTTAGATTGAAGTATAATCAAGATGGATCAATAAGCAAGCATAAAGCTAGGCTTGTTGCCAAAGGTTTTTTACAAACCAAAGGCATTGACTATGATGAGACTTTTCTCCTGTGGCTAAGCTTGTTACTATCAGGTTGATCATTAGTCTTGCTACAACCTTCAATTGGGAGCTATTCCAACTTGACTTCACAAATGCATTCCTCAATGGTTATTTGGAGGAAGAGATCTACATGAGGCAACCGGAGGGCTTCATCAAGGCAAAGCATGAAGGAAAGGTGTGTTTTTTGAAGAAGAGCCTTTATGGGCTCAAGCAAGCACCTAGAACATGGCACTCTAGGCTAAACTCTTTTCTCATTTCCATCAATTTTGTAATGAGTGCCTATGATCCATCATTTTATATAAGTTTTCATGATGGCATGATCATTATTCTTGTTTTGTATGTAGATGACATTATCTTGAGTGGTAATGATCTAGATGGAATTAGAGATGTAAAAATTGCTTTAGCAAAAGAGTTTAAGATGGTAGATCTCGGCCTATTGAGCTTCATTCTTGGAATAGAGGTTATTAGAGAATGTGATTTTAGCTTCATTTGTCAATCTAAATATGCTACATCCATCCTAGATAGATTTGGAATGAAGAATTGTAAAGGCATTGAGACACCAATGGAGCAATATGTAAAAGCATCTATTGGTTGTGATGAAGCATCCTTTGAGGACATCACATTATAAAGAAGGCTTATTGGCTCCTTGATCTATTTAACTATAACTAGACCTGATCTTAGTTATAGTGTTGGAAAGTTAAGCCAATTCATGCAAAGTCCTCTAGTTTCACATTGGAAGATGGCCAAAAGAGTTCTTAGATACATTTCATTCACTAAGAATTTTGGTATTTTGTATAGAGGAACTAATCTTGGCTTAAGAGCCTATAGTGACTCGGATTTTGCAGGTGACAAAGTGGATGGAAGATCAACAAGCGCCTTTGCCACCTTTCTATGTGATGGAGTAGTATCACGGCTTTCCAAAAAGCAAGATACCATCTCCCTATCTTCCACAGAATCCGAATACAAGGCCTTGACATCAACATCCAAGGAGGTCTTGTGGCTCAAAAGGCTATTGGTAGAGCTTCATGTCATGGAGGAGGAGATCCCTATCATCTATTGTGACAACCAATCAGCCCAATCACTTGCAACTAATCCTACATTCCATGCAAGGAGCAAACACATCGAAATTGCTCATCATTTCGTGAGGGAAAAAGTGCAAGCTAAAGAGATCAAGCTCCAACACGTGCCATCATCAAGTTGCTTGGCTGATTTGTTTACTAAACCTTTATCTAAAGATTCATTTGTCAAGCTTAGATCTTCAATTGGAGTTATTGATAAAAGCATTGTGATCTCCAAGGCTAGATTTGAGGAGGAGTGTGAAAAATTGCCTACATTGGCAAATCTAGCCATGTAAAATATTGTACATTTTGTCAATATTGTTTGTTGGTTACTTGAATGGCCAAAGTGCCACTTTTACATACACACCTAAAGTAGGTTACCACGAGTCAAGAGGAGTGGTTTTGTCTATTTGGTACTGATTCCTACTTTGTAGGATCTAGACCATGATTTATGATGAGATTTGTACCTACCATGCACCTACCAAGCATGACTCTTGGATCTAGGCTAGGGTTTTCACATTAGGGCAAGAAAGTGGAGTCTACTTCCTTATTACATGCTGGATTTTCATCTAACTTTGCAAAGGAAGTGTGTTTTACTATGTATTTCCATTCTCCATAGTGAGAAGATAGAAACTTTTTGGAGCCTCAAGGAGAAACTCGAGTTTCCTCTCATTGTATGGTGATTACTCTATTTTTCCAATGAAACCCAGCTTTGGCACTTTGTAAACACTGTCTACAGGCCGTACTACAGCCTTATTTCCACACGTGTGGAGTTGGATTAGACTATTTGATCAATGCTTTGATTGTCTCTACTTGTTTCCTATCAAGCTGCTAAACTAGATCTTGTTTTCTGATGACTAGTTTCTGATAGATTGTTTAACAAGCATACAATCACCTTGTGGATCATTCAAAGGTCCATTTATGGTCCTTAGTACTGTACTTTTCACAAGATCAAACCATATGCATACAACAAAAGCTATGTTAGATGTTGTTCATGTAGATATATGTGGACCTATGCAAAATCCTTCATTGCTAGATGCAAAGTACTTCATTACCTTTATTGACAAATTCTCCAGAAGAACAGTTGTTTATTTCATTAAATAGAAATCAAAGACTTCCATCAAATTCAGACAATCAAAGAGCATACTGAGAATGAAACTGGCAAATGAATCAAAGCACTGAGGTCAGATAACGGGGAAGAATGCATCTCCAACAATTCAAGGACTACTACCTTAACAATGACATTGAACAAGAATACATCACTTTCTATTCGCAGTCAAATGGTCTTGATGAGAGAAAGAACAAAACCTCAGTTGAATCGGCAAAGTGTATGTTATCACATGTGACACTTCCAAAGTCCTTCTGGGATGAAGCTGTTTCAACAGCAACCTATATTCAAAACAGATGTTCTACTAAAGGCCCCTCAGACAAAACACCATTCGAAGTTTGGATAGGTACCAAACCTTCTTTATCAAACTTACGAGTTTTTTGATGTATTGCTTTTGTGTAGATACCTCGTGATCTAAAAAAGAAACTTGACTTCTAGAGTATCAAGTGTGTTTTCATCAACTACACTACTTCAGATCAAGCCTTCAAGTTGTTCGATCCCATCGAGTCGAAGATATTCACTAGTCGGGATGTCATCTTCATCAAAGATCAGTTTCAAGACCTCAAAGAAAAGGACAGTTCCCATGTAGCCGACCTGTTAGATTTTCCTGAAGCTTTGAACTTTCCAGTTTCGCAGGCGACTATTCCCATTGAAGGTCCAAGCTCTTCTACTTTCGACGAACAACGACTGAACGGTGGATCAGAAGATGATGATGTTGCAGTCCAACAATTACAGTATGATAGAAACGATCAACTTCTTGTATTACCCAAAAGATTTTGAAGGACTAGTAGACCACCTAACCGGTATATTGATGAGTCTGTAGCATATCTTGTTCAGGAACCGACGTCTGTCCAAGAGACACTCAATCAGCCTGACTTAGATCTCTGGAAAGAAAATATGGATAAAGAGTAGTCATCTCTTATCAAGAACTAGACGTGGACAGTTGTCGAATTACCTGCTAGCAGAAACATAGTTGATTGCAAATGGATTTTCAAAGTCAAGTACAATGCATATGGAAGCATCAACTAAAGAAAGGGATGACTAGTAGCCAGATGTTTTTCTAAGGTATACAACGTCGATTACACTGAGACCTTCAGTCCAGTAGTCAAGAATTCTTCTACTCGACTTTTGCTATCATTTGCCGCTGCAGCAGATTTGGAAATATATCAAATGGATGTACATACAACATATCTCAATGGAATTATCGAAGAAGACATTTACATGGTGCAACCCAAAGGTTATATTATCGAGAGTAAGCACAATCATGTTTGTAAACTCCATAAGGCACTTTATGGCTTGAAGAAATCTGCTCGAGCATGGTTTCAAATGATCAATACTTTTCTCATTAATCACGGCTATACACCTAGCTCTTCAGATTCAAATGTTTACTTCAAAGTAGTGCAATAGTCTTTTATCATTATCACTGTAGCGGCCTTGGTTCACCTGTCATGCATAGATTCATTCCCAAGGGAATAGTGCTTCCCTTGCAAAGTTAGCTTGCAAATCCTACTCTAACCACACCTAGATTAATCACATCTAACTATCCACCCTACTTTAACCACAAGCATGAGAAGGAAGAATAGATTACAATGGGGGAGATGCTTACATCCTATCCTCTCTACCCTCTTAGAAATCATTAACAACAAGCAAGTAGAGAGAAGAAGCAAATGGAAAGCAAATACAAAATGCAAAAACATGAGAGAGAGAGAGAGAGAGAGAGAGAGAGAGAGAGAGAGAGAGAGAGAGAGAGAGAGAGAGAGAGAGAGAGAGAGAGAGAGAGAGAGAGAGAGAGAGAGAGAGAGAGAGAGGAAAGCAAGGATGTTCAAATCTCATTTGGGCATAATCTCCTCCTCCTATTGAACATGGAAATATGGTACAAAGGGTGCCTTTTTATGGATGGGGAAGGCCCTTGCCCCTTTCTCCTATCGGTTAATTACAATGGCAAGGATCCTAATCCAAGCCTTCTAAACTAACACAAAATGAATCTAACGGTTCTGTAAGAAAGCACAAGGGCACTCACATGATCCATGTGAGTTCTAATTTGGGCCCTTTAAGCTTTTTTATTAACAACTTGACTTAGGGCCTCTAATGTCATTTTAGAGTTTTAGGCCCCTAGTCACTTATTCCTAATTCTACAAGTTCTACAAAACCAAATTGCGTGCTCATTGGGTTGGGCTTATACACGTAGGAAGCTAGTGCCCTCGCACTTATTGCTCTACAGGTACAGTGTACTATGGTGGGGCCCACTTGGTAAGCTTAGCCAGTAGTACTTTAGTGGTGGGACCCACTAAGTGCCCAACAGTGTATCCCCCACCTAAATAGGTGATTGTCCCACGACACCTGCCTGTGCTTGTTGTGGAAGAAGGCTGTTGACACGTTTATTGCGGATGATGTCTTCGACAGGTTCCGGAATAAGTTTCGGTGACAGCCATGTTACGTTTATCATGTTCACCCCATATGAGATAGGTGTGTCAAGAGTTGCCAATGCATCCGTCCACAACACGGTATCTGTTTGTGAATCATAATGAACACCCATTGAAGCTTTCGGACGATCAATGCTATGGTCCGTTGTGGAAGAAGTGTCATCAGCTTTGGGTGGTATAGGCTTCACCACCCATGTGGAGGGATCCACCTTTACTGCCCTCTCTCTGTTCTCAAATGTGATTTTGTCGTTCCTCCAATCATGAACTACTTGTGCAATTCACAACCAGGGTCGTCCCAACAAAACTCGATAGGCAGTGGGTGTTTCAGGAATGTCCATCACCACAAATGTAATAACAAATTGTACCCCTGCTATCTTGACTGGAATGTCTTCTACAATCCCCTTCAGCCGCACACATGATAAATCAGCCAGTTTGATGGCAAACTTGGCAGCTTTCAGGCCTTGCAGATTCCATTTCTCATACAAAGTAGTGGAGATAAAGTTGACACCCGATCCTCCATCTACAATAGTAGCTTCTTCTCCAAAGGGTTTGTGCTTGATAGGAAGAGTTATATTGTGCTACTCACTCTCCCAAGCCGCTCCCACATTCAAAACATTGTTGGCTTCTTCGAAACTGGCGTTGGAAAGTATGTCTAATTCAATGTTCAACCAATACGACAAGACACCCTTTGCTTGAGATGCAAGTCGAAGGAACTCTCCAGTAGAGATGTTCATTCTGCTAGATAAGGTGCTCGTCAGTAGTTCCGCCCTTGGAGCTTCAGGTTCTGCCATATGGAATGGTTCTTCTCAATGGTGTAGTCGCACGTTCACATTTGAGCTGTGTGGTGAACCTTGTGGTGCATTCGCTTGTTGATCTCTTTTTGGTGTAGTGTCTTGAGGAGCTGTCGGTTGATGTGCAGCTTGAGCAGCTTCCTTCGCTTGTGCTTCTTGTATCCAATGCTTGATCTTCTGGAATCGTCTTTGTTCATCCTTCACATTTGGATAAGGTAATCTCGCTCCTCTTGATGCTGAAGGTTGATAAGTTGGCACTGATACAGAGTGCGGTGATGATGGAGCTACCTCCTTGCACTTTTGTGCTCGCGTAACAGCTAACACTGGAACATTACAATAGGGAAGTCTCCTTGGTATAGTTGAGTGTGGAGTTGTGCTTGGGCCTACTGATTGAACTACAATCCAATTCAATGGTGCACTGGTGCTGGCTCTCAATGGACAATTCTTGTAGCAATGTCCATATCCACACTCGCAACAGAAGGGCATATAAATTCTTTTGTTTGGACATTCGACAATCCTATGTCCTTCTTCGCATCCATAACATCCATATAATCTACCCCCTTGGCGTTGTGGCTGTGTAGCGTATGTGGCATAGTACTCATTAATAGCATGATCGATGAATGGTTCATCAGGTCCATACCATTGTTGCATTTCCTGTTGGAAAAATGTTTCAGCTTTTCCCGCCGTGAGATTCACCTGGGCTACTTGAGGATTATTTGGCCCTGGTGGTGCTGGTAGTGCCATTCTTTGTCGTTGAGGGCCTGGTCCAAGCCTTGGTGCTCCTTGATGGTAAGCATAAGAGGACTGGAATTGAGCTCTCTTTTGTTGTATGATCTGTGGGGGTTGTAGGGGCAATATGCAGTGTCGTGCGAGGACGGATTGCACAGATGACAATATCTATGCATCAGCTTCAAATTCTGTTTCAGTACCAGACACTCATTGGAAGTGAGATTCTGGGTACAAATGGGACACCAAAGATTGTCCCATCGAGGATACTACTGCTGATAAGGATTTGGTTGTGGTGCTACAATATTCTGAAGAGCCTTCAGTTTTTGGTCAAATTGGATTGTAAGCTGCTCCATCTGCTACTTATGAAACTCCGTCATCTGTTCCATCATCAATTCATTGGACAAGCTTGTAGAGGCTGAGGTTGATGCAATTGAAGGAGTTGAAGCATGAAGAGATGTAGTTCCTGGTGTAGAATCATCATATGATCCTTCATCTTCTTCTCTCATTGCGTCTTCCATAGCTTGGTGCAATGTGGCATATTGCTCCCGTCTTTTCAGCTCTCATCAGATGCTTCTAGATAGTTCAGCTAGCAACCACATAATGATCGCATGATCAGGAGTAAGCTCCGCATTACACTCGGATCTCAGGTGTTTGATCCGTTCGATGTAGTCTCTAACCCTTTCTCTTTTTCCCATCTTGATTTTGCTAAGCAAGAGGAACGGGTCTTCAATTTTTCGTAATCATTTATTTTTTGTAATCGTTTTCTTTTCTGCCACGTGGACGTCGGATTCCAACGGTTCGGCCACGTGGACGTCGGAATCCGACGTCTACATGGCCAAAAAAAAACAAAAGTGGAAATTTTTTTTCAAGTTTTTTTTTTCACGTAAAAATTAGATTACGACTGCCCGGCCACGTGGACATCGGAATCCGATGTCCACGTGGCCAGGCCGTCGAAATCTGACATCCATGTGGCATGTTCTCCGGTTCGGTTTTACTGGTCGGTTGCCGGTTTTGGGCTTGGCGTCAGATTCCAACGGATTTCAAATGCGACGGATTCCGACGACCTTATAGCGACGAATTTTTTGATGCCCGCGTCGATTAAAAAAATTAAAATGCGATTTCACGTCAAAAATCCCGTCGAAAATCGCGGCAATTCTTGTAGTGTTGCAGGAGCCCATCGTTGTTTTCTGCCCCATAATTTGGATTTTAATACTGCCCGTCTCGACTTTATGGAGAAGGTGGGGGATACTATTGGAGGGTTTGCGGATCCCAAGGCAACCCTAACCCTAGTTGATAAGTGAGAGGGATTTGGCACCTTGCGTGTGTAAGTCCAACCCGATGATCACATAGTTATTTGATTAGTTGAAAGTCAATAAATGGACTTTAGGCCTTTTTTGCGGAACTTTCAATGTCGCAGGGCCTAAATGTCAAGTTAGTGAATAAAGTTGGGTTTCCCTCCAATTTGGATGGTTCTCACTCTTGTTTAAATTTGAATAGTTAGGGAGGCAAAAATGGACCAATAGAATTCAGAGGCCAGGGTCCACCTCTTTACTATAAAAAGAGACCAACTGGAGTTCCTACACATGTTCATTTTCTCATTTCAATAAAGCAGATTGGTTCTCTTCAGAAATGGACTGATGAATGTCCTTGCTCTTTTTTTTTCCTCCTCCATCTCTCATGCTTTTTTTGTGTTTTGCTAATTGTTGGATCTGATTGTTATTGGGATTGTGTGTTATTATACTTTTTATGAGAGAGAAAGGGAGAGAGAGAAAGAGTAAGCTATCTTTGTTGTGGATGCGTAGTGTTAATGGATCTAGTATTAGTGGATGTAGTGTTAATGCTTAGGGTTAATGGATGTTAGAGTTAGATTTGGATCTTCCATTCATGCTGAATTATGAAATATTCTATCGCTCTCATGGGAACGAACCTACGCGTGACAACTAACTTCGTCTCTTTGATGCTAGATTGACTAGATCTTGGATTCAGGTTAGGCAAGGAAAGAAACCCAACACAAGATTGATGAATGTCCTTGGTCTCTGTCACTTTTCCTCCATCTCTCATGTTGTTTGAGGTTTTTGCTAATTGTTGGATCTGAATGTTATTGGGATTGTATGTTATTATACTTTTTATGAGAGAGAAAGGGAGAGAGAGAAAGAGTAAGCTATCTTGTTGTGGAAGCGTAGTGTTAATGAATGTGTAGTGTTAATGGTTAGGGTTAATGGATGTTAGAGTTAGATTTGGATCCTCCATTGATGTTGAAATCTGAACTATACTATCGCTCTCATGGGAACAAACCTACGCGTGACAACTAACTTCGCCTCTTGATGCTAGATTGACTAACCCACTGCAAGCTCTTACACATATGATTGGTTGGCTTGTGTTGACCGTAGAGTACAATGCTAACCCGAATCAACTTTTTCAGGTTAAATTACTAGCCCAAAATGGTTACAAATTAAACTAGACCATAGCTACAAACTAGTTTATGATAGTAACAACATTGGTTGGATATTGTGATCGCAGTAACCTTGCATAGTTACAATTAGCGACCAAGTTTGAAATCTGTGTGTGTTGTGTGTGTGTGTGTGCCTGAGAGAGAGAGAGAGAGAGAGAGAGAGAGAGAGAGAGAGAGAGAGAGAGAGAGAGAGAGAGAGAGAGAGAGAGAGAGAGAGAGAGAGAGAGAGAGAGAGAGAGAGAGAGAGAGAGAGAGAGAGAGAGAGAGAGAGAGAGAGAGAGAGAGAGAGAGAGAGAGAGAGAGAGAGAGAGAGAGAGAGAGAGAGAGAGAGAGAGAGAGAGAGAGAGAGAGAGAGAGATTGAAAACATGGCATCAAGGAGACCGAGATCCACAATAGATAAAAGAGCATTTAGAAAGAGAACACGATCCAAGTTATGTTTCAGGTCCTACTAGAAAGCTAGGATTCTTGACTTTAGAGCATCACCAGTGGACAATCCATTTCAGAGGTGTTAGTTTATATGCATTCCGAGTTGAGTATTCAATCCGTATGCAATTATAAGTATCTGAATCATTGCGGTTTTATTTTTATGCAACTAAATTCAACTCTATTTTTCTATGCAGTTACTTTTATTTAGCATACTGAATTCGGATATCTATTTGGAAACTCTTATCTATTCTATCATGCAGATTTATATCCATCAAATATTTAAAAGGAACGGAAGCCCACAGCATCACTTCCACGTATATTGGATGTCATACATTCAGATGTAGAAAAATTGCAGTACAAAGGCCGATTTTCAAAAGAACTTGCCGAAATGGAATCTATTTTTATGAATCACTTTACATTCTAGATACACATGGAAGATTGGAAACCTTGAGGCCCTTCCACTTTCAATCTTGGATAGTCAAGAATGAATTACTCATGACAACATTGTTTCAGAATCATTCGATGCAAGCTCTAGACTGATGTGAAGAATTATATGAAAATAAGTACTGGGTCCAAAAATGTCCGATTAAGTTAGTTTATTTCTTTGAATGTATTTGTTAATTTTTTTTCAATTGCAAATGTGCAGAGAACACCGACATTATTTGTTTGTAAGGATTTGTCAAATGATACATTGTCAAAACTTATGGACAAAGGTTGGAACCATAAATCAAACAGAGAAATAGATTGTCGAATAAAAAAAAGACTGCATTTGCTTTCGATATCAAATTGAAAGACAAACATTGAGTCTTAATTTTACCTATTAAAGATGGAAAATGAGTGGTACAACATGGATACCATTAGCTCAAGACATAGAACAAGATGGACACAATAATAGAAAGCAAATTGACATTACATACAATAACAAACTTATTACTACTGTTGAAGTTGAACAAGACTGGAGCCTTCACTGTATCCGAACATAGCTTGTCTTATCACAATACGAGCTTCGGAATATTTTAGGTTCATTGTTCATGAGAAACTGGTAAGTTTTTTAATATTTAATTTTATTTGATTCAATAAGTTATCAACAATACAAATTTATGTTTTATGCAGTATTTAATAAAAAAAATTTCTTTTGCAGATACCGAAAAGACAAGAACAAATCTGATGTTCCTCACACGACACCACATGAGCTATGGTGGGGTAGAAAATCCAACCTCTCTCACGTCAGAATATTTGGCTGTGCAGCATATGCACATATTCCTGATAAGCTTTGCAAGAAGCTTGATGAGAAAGCCGAGCAAGGATTTCTAGTAGGTTATGACAATAATTCGCCATACTACAGAATCTACATGCCAGACACAAACACAGTAAAAATAGTTTACAAAATGCAAAGATCTAGGTACGATGATCAAGGGGATAGAAGAGCCATGATATGCAAAAGCAAGCACACGAGATCATGAAAATAATTTACTGTGTTATAGCCTTTAATATCAATAAAAATAAGCCCAAAACATTGGGCTTTTTTTTTTTACAAACTATGATTCATTCTGAAGATTTGACTATTTTTTCTTGTGGCTATGCTAACTTTCTCTCTTTCTTTGGTCTGTGCTCCATTGGCTTGATCTCTTCTTTAATAGTAGATATTTCATTATAAAATGCAACACCTCTGTGATCCATAATAGTGACATCAGGAGAAAAGGCTCCTAATTTTGACCTTGCTTCTAAATAAGCCTTATCATTTTAGGATCACATATTACTGCCTTTGTAAGGATAAGTTTGATTAAATCTTGTCTGAATTTATACACATCATTAAATGTGTACACACCAAGCGAGAACTGCAAATATACACAAAATTGAGTTTAGAAATACAGCCGTATTCATAATGAAAAATACATAAAATAAAAAACAAATAGGATAATGATGTTCACTTTTGAAATTATACCACTCAAAAAATATCTTTGCATTATAGAGCGTAAACCCCCAACTAAATGCATCTTGTTATTGGGGAGTCTATAAATAAAAAACAAATATAATGTCTATCCAAATAAAATTTTGAATACATTTTCATATAAGGCCTATCTAAATAAAATTCTGAATACATTCATCACTGATGTTGATACCTTGATTGATATTATTCTTGGTTTAGCCATAGATGTGGCTGAAGTTGGCAATACTTGAAGAATCGTAAGAAGTTTTTTTATCAAAACTTTTGTGGCTATTTTCACAAGAATTCATTTTAATGCATACAAGTTTCACCACCCCATCCAAAATGGTGGCCATGAAAATTATATTTAAACTCCAATGCAGCCTGCAAAACAGATTTCATTTTTATTAATCAGTTTTTTGACATCTTACTTGTTCGTGAAAAAAAAAAAAAAGCACAAAGCGGACGTTGGATTCCGATGGATAATACAGATGTCAGAATCCGACGTCCATGACAGAATTCGCAAAGCCACGTCATTTTTCTAGGGTTTTCTTATTTTTTATTCTTGCAGGAGATTGTTGGAGATCGGCTTTTGGCGCTTCTTCTCAACTCTATCAATTCCATTTGTCTCATTCCAAGTACGATTCTTTTGTTTTGTTATGTGCAACTAAGATTTCTTTCTTTGTAACTTTTTCTTGTACACTATCTTCCTTGTATTGTATATTTTGTGTAGTTAAACACAAATACGTGTCTTAGTGATTTATGATCATGAGCGAATGAGAGAGGAAGAGAAGGATGTGTGTGAGAGACATGAGAGAGAGCAAGAAAATATAGATAGAAGAGTTTGATTTAATATTATGTTCTTTGTAAATTTTAGGGTTTAGATTTAATGTTATGTTCTTTGTGAAATAGTGTGAGACTGAGAGCTCTTGAGGTTTGAATGAAGATCATAACCAGCTCCACCATCAAAGATGTAGAGCTACCACTTTTTCTCATTGATTGATCCAGTATGGCTATCTTGTTGCTACTCCTTATTGAGCCATAAAGGGTAATCCATCGTTGCCCGATACATGTAAAATGAGATATCAGCTAGAGAAAGCTAGTGAAGCATGCTCGATATGATGGCATTTTCTGCTGAAAGTCAGAACTCAAAATCAACTTTGAAGAGTGCCATTGACTCACTATCTCCGTTGGAAGCTTGAGATATCTGGGCTATGGGGTGCTTAATTATCTCTGCTCTGTGAGTTAGAACCCAGTTTTCCTTGCAAGATATTTGGAGAGCTGGCCTACCATATTTGCTAGATGAGTGAGCCATCTAACCATTCAATCACACTATAGTTGTTGAGAAATTGAACGTTGACTTCCAACACACTGAAGGATTATTGCTGATTTCTAAAAGAGAGCTGACAGATGTGATTATTAACATCGCTACCTCTATAATACATCTGACCATCGTTGCTACTACTTTGCAAGCCTTCACTATGCCTATGAGTATTAGATATGAAGGAAAGCCATCACTAAGCTAGTTGACAGATCAGAGACTCAACTAATTGAGCCTTTACGACCATGAAAATGGAGCTTGCAACTATTGCCTAAAGCTGATCTATCAACGAGCATTGAGAACTCACTGATTTATTGTCAATGAGAGCCCTCATGGTTGTTCTAGTTAAGAGCAGTTCTGTCCTAGCAAAGGACATGAGCAAAGTTACAAACATAGTAGAATCAATTGAAGCATTCATGACTAGCACTTCTTCATTTTCCGGCTACATGCATATGCAATCAGAAATAGGTATGGCTTTATCTATTTTCAGTTCGTTTCATCTATGTCATTTTTCGTAATCATTTATTTTTTGTTATCATTTTCTTTTTTGCCACGTGGATGTTAGATTCCGACGGTCGGGCCACATGGACGTCGGAATCCGACGTCCACATGGCAAAAAAAAAAAGGTGAAATTTTTTGTTCAAGTTTTTTTTTTTCACGTGGACGTTGGATTACGACGGCCCGGCCACGCAGGCTATCGTAATCCGATGTCCACGTGGCCAGGCAGTCAGAATCCGACATCCACGTGGCATGTTCTCTGGTTCGTTTTTACCGGCCGGTTGTCGATTTTGGGCTTGGCGTCGGATTTCGATGGAGTTTAAATGCGACAGATTTCGACGACCTTATAGCGACACATTTTTCGATGCCCGTGAAAAAATTAAAACGCGATTTCATGTCGAAAATCCCATCAAAAATCGCGGCAATTCTTGTAATGTTGCAGGAGCCCATTGTTGTTTTCTGTCCCATAATTTGGATTTTAATACTACTCGCCTCGACTTTGTGGAGAAGGTGCAGTAATATTCAATAAAGATTCGTCGTGAAGCCAATAAAATCCCCCAACAACTGCATCTCGCAGGTGTCATGGGACCGCCACCAGTTTTGGTGGGGGATACTATTGGAGGGTTTGCGGATCCCAAGGCAACCCTAACCCTAGATGATAAGTGAGAGGGATTTGGCACCCTGCATGTGTAAGTCCAACTCGATGATCACATAGTTATTTGATTAGTTGAAAGTCAATAAAAGGACTTTAGGCCTTTTTTGTGGGACTTTTAATGTCGCGGTGCCTAAATGTCAAGTTAGTGAATAAAGTTGGGTTTCCCTCCTCTCACTCTTTTTTAAATTTGAATAGTTAGGGAGGTAGAAATGGACCAATAGGATTTAGAGGCCAGGGTCCTCCTCTCTACTATAAAAAGGGACCAACTCGAGTTCCTACACATGTTCATTTTCTCATTTCAATAAAGCAGATTGGTTCTCTTCAGAAATGGATTGATGAATGTCCTTGCTCTTTTTCTTTCTTCCTCCATCTCTCATGCTTTATTTGTGTTTTGCTAATTGTTGGATCGGATTGTTATTGGAGTTCTGTGTTATTATACTTTTTATGAGAGAGAAAGAGAGAGAGAGAAAGAGTAAGCTATCTTTGTTGTGGATGCGTAGTGTTAATGGATCTAGTATTAGTGGATGTAGTGTTAATGTTTAGGGTTAATGGATGTTAGAGTTAGATTTGGATCTTCCATTCATGCTGAATTCTGAACTATACTATCGCTCTCATGGGAACGAACTTACGCGTGACAACTAACTTCGTCTCTTTGATGCTAGATTGACTAGATCTTGGATTTAGGTTAGGCAAGCAAAGAAACCCACTACAGGATTGATGAATGTCCTTGCTCTCTATCACTTTTCCTCCATCTCTCATGCTTTCTTTGATTTTTGCTAATTGTTGGATCTGAATGCTATTGATATTGTATGTTATTATACTTTTTATGAGAGAGAAAGGGAGAGAGAGAAAGAGTAAGCTATCTTGTTGTGGATGCGTAGTGTTAATGGATGTGTAGTGTTAATGGTTAGGGTTAATGGATGTTAGAGTTAGATTTGGATCCTCCATCGATGTTTAAATCTAAACTACACTATCGCACTCATGGGACAAACCTACGCGTGACAACTAACTTCGTCTCTTGATGCTAGATTGACTAGATTGTGGTTTGAGATAAGGCAAGGAAAGAAACCCACTACAAGCTCTTACACATATGATTGCTTGGCTTGTGTTGTCCGTAGAGTACAATGCTACCCCGAATCAACTTTTTCAAGTTAAATTACTAACCCAAAATGGTTACAAATTAAACTAGACCATAGTTACAAACTAGTTTATGATAGTAACAACATTGGTTGGATATTGTGATCGCAGTAATCTTGCATAGTTACAGTTAGCGACCAAGTTTGAATTCTGTGTGTGTTGTGTGTGCGTGTGTTTGTGTGTGTGAGTGTGAGAGAGAGAGAGAGAGAGAGAGAGAGAGAGAGAGAGAGAGAGAGAGAGAGAGAGAGAGAGAGAGAGAGAGAGAGAGAGAGAGAGAGAGAGAGAGAGAGAGAGAGAGAGAGAGAGAGAGAGAGAGAGAGAGAGAGAGAGAGAGAGAGAGAGAGAGAGAGAGAGAGAGAGAGAGAGAGAGAGAGAGAGAGAGAGAGAGAGAGAGAGAGAGAGAGAGAGAGAGAGAGAGAGAGAGAGAGAGAACATGGCATCAAGGAGATCGATATCCACAATAGATAAAAGAGCATTTAGAAAGAGAACACGATCCAAGTTCTGTTTCAAGTCCTACTAGAAATCTAGGATTCTTGACTTTAGAGCATCACTAGGTGGACAATCCATTTCAGAGGTGTTAGTTCAATATGTTTATATGCATTCTGAGTTGAGTATTCACTCCGTGAATCTAAATGATCATAAAAAATGCAATTATAAGTATCTGAATCATTGCGGTTTTATTTTTATGCAACTAAATTCAACTCTATTTTTCTATGCAGTTACTTTTATTTAGCATACTGAATTCGGATATCTATTTGGAAACTCTTATCTATTCTATCATGCAGATTTATATCCATCAAATATTTAAAAGGAATGGGAGCCCACAGAATCACTTCCACGTATATTGGATGTCATACATTCAGATGTAAAGGCCGATTTTCAAAAGAACTTGCCGACAGTGGAATCTATTTTTATGAATTACTTTACATTCCAGATACACATGGAAGATTTGAAAACCTTGAGGCCCTTCCACTTTCAAGCTTGGATAGTCAAGAATGGATTACTCATGACAACATTGTTTCAGAATCATTCGATGCAAGCTCTTTACTGATGTGAAGAATTATATGAAAATAAGTACTAGGTCCAAAAATGTTCGATTAAGTTTTCTTTGAATGTATTTGTTAATTTTTTTTTGATTGCAAATGTGCAGAGAACACCGACATTATTTGTTTGTATGGATTTGTCAAATGATACATTGTCAAAACTTATGGACAAAGGTTGGAACCATAAATCAAACGGAGAATTAGATTGTTGAATAAAAAAAAGACTCCATTTGCTTTCGATATCAAATTGAAAGACAAACATTAAGCCTTAACTTTAACTATCAAAGATGGAAAGGAGTGGTACAACATGCATACCATTAGATCGAGACATAAAACAAGATGGACACAATAATAGAAAGCAAATTGACATTACATACAATAACAAACTTATTACTACTGTTGAAGTTGAAGAAGACTGGAGCCTTCATTGTATCCAAACATAGCTTGTCTTATTACAATTTCGATAAGGACTTTAAATCCTCTATTGGATACGAGCTTCCTAAATATTTTAGGTTCATTGTTCATGAGAAACTAGTAAGTTTTTTAATATTTAATCTTATTTGATTCAATAATTTGTCAACAATACAAAGTTATGTTTTATGCATTATTTAAGAAAATATTTTTTGCTTTTGCAAATATAGAAAAGTCAAGAACAATTTACAAAATGCAAAGATCTAGGTACGATGATCAAGGCGATAGAAGAGACATGATATGCAAAAGCAAGCACAGGAGATCGTGAAAATAATATACTATTTGCAAGCTTTTTATATCAATAAAAATAAGCCCCAAACATTGGGCTTTTCTTTTTACAAACTATAATTCATTCTGAAGATTTGACTACTTTTTCTTGTGGTCGTGCTGACTTTCTCTCTTTCTTTGGTCTGTGCTCCATCGGCTTGATCTCCTCTTTAACAGTAGATATCTCATTATAAAATACAACACCTCTATGATCCATAATAGTGACATAAGGAGAAAAGGCTCCTAATTTTGACCTTGCTTCTAAATCAGCCTTATCATTTTTTGGATCACATATTACAACCTTTGTAAGGATGAGTTTGATTAAATCTTGTCTGAATCTATACACCATTAAATATGTACAGACCAAGCAAGAACTGCAAATATACACAAAATTGAGTTTAGAAATACAACCGTACTCATAATGAAAAATACATAAAATAAAAAATGAGTAGGATCATGATGCTCACTAGCTCGATATCGACAGTGTCTTGTTGAAATTATACCACTCAAAAAATATCTTTGCATTATAGAGCATAAACCAGCCGCAACTAAATGCATCTTGTTGTTGGGGGGTCTGTAAATCAAAACCAAATATAAGGTCTATCCAAATAAAATTTTGAATACATTTTCATATAATGCCTATCTAAATAAAATTCTGAATACATTCATCACTAATGTTCATACCTTGATTGATATTATTCTTGGTTTAGCCATAGATGTGGCTGAAGTTGGCAATATTTGAAGAATCGTAAGAAGTTTTTTATCAAAACTTTTGTGGCTATTTTCATAGAAATTCATTTTAATGCATACAAGTTTCACCACCCCATCCAAAATGGTGGCCATGAAAATTATATTTAAACTCCAATGCAGCCTGCAAAACAAATTTCAATTTTATTAATCAGTTTTTTGACATCTTATTTGTCCGTGCAAAAATAAAAAGGAACAAAGCGGACGTCGGATTCCGACGGATAATATAGATGTCGAAATCCGACGTCCGTGATCAAATTCTCAAAGCCGCGTCATTTTTCTAGGGTTTTCTTATTTTTTATTCTTGTAGGAGATTGTTGGAGATCAGCTTTTGGCGTTTCTTCTCAACTCTATCAATTCCATTTGTCTCATTCCAAGTACGATTCTTTTGTTTTGTTATGTGCAACTAAGATTTCTTTCTTTGTAATTTTTTCTTGTACACTATCTTCCTTGTATTGTATATTTTGTGTAGTTAAACACAAATACGTGTCTTAGTGATTTATGATCATGAGCGAATGAGAGAGGAAGAGAAGGATGTGTGTGAGAGACATGAGAGAGAGCAAGAAAATATAAATAGAAGAGTTTGATTTAATATTATGTTCTTTGTAAATTTCAGGATTTAGATTTAATGTTATGTTCTTTGTGAAATAGTGTGAGACTGAGAGCTCTTGACGTTTGAATGAAGATCATAACCAGCTCCACCATCAAAGATGTAGAGCTACCACTTTTTCTCATCGATTGATCCAGTATGGCTATCTTGTTGCTATTCCTTATTGAGCCATAAAGGGTAATCCATCGTTGCCCGATACGTGTAAAATGAGATATCAGCTAGAGAAAGCTAGTGAAGCGTGCTCGGTATGATGACATTTCTGCTGAAAATCAGAACTCAAAATGAACTTTGAAGAGTGCCATTGACTCACTATCTCTGTTGGAAGCTTGAGATATCTTGGCTATGGGGTGCTTAATTATCTCTGCTCTGTGAGTTAGAGCCCAGTATTCCTTGCAAGATATTTGGAGAGCTGGCCTACCATCGTTGCTAGATGAGTGAGCCATCTAACCATTCAATCACACTATAGCCGTTGAGAAATTGAACGTTGACTTCCAACATACTGAAGGATTATTGTTGAGTTCCAAAAGAGAGTTGAGAGATGTGATTATTAGCATCGCTACCTCTATAATACATTTGACCATCGCTGCTAGTACTTTGCAAGCCTTCACTACGCCTATGAGTATTAGATATGAAGGAAAGCCATCACTAAGCTAGTTGACAGATCACAGACTCAGCTAATTGAGCCTTCACTAAGCTGATTTACCAATGACCATTGATAACTCACTGATTTATTGTCAATGGGAGCCCTCATGACTGTTCTAGTTGAGAGCAGTTCTGTCCTAGCAAAGGACAGAAGCAAAGTGACAATCATAGTAGAATCAATTGAAGCATTTATGACTAGCACTTCTTTGTTTTCCGGCTACATGCATATGCACTCAGAAATAGGTATGGCTTTATCTATTTTCAGTTTGTTTCATCTATGTCATTTTTCGTAATCATTTATTTTTTGTAATCGTTTTTTTTTTTGCCACATGGACGTCACATTCTGATGGTCCGGCTATGTGGACGTCCGGCTTGGCGTCGGATTCCGACGGATTTTAAATGCGACGGATTTTGACGACCTTATAGCGACCCATTATTCAACACCCGCGTCGATTCAAAAAAAATTTAAAATGCAATTTCACGTCGGAAATCGCGACAATTCTTGTAGTGTTGCAGGAGCCCATCGTTGTTTTCTGTCCCATAATTTGGTTTTGAATACTGCTCGTCTCAACTTTCTGGAGAAGGTGCAGTACCATTTAATAAAGATTCGTCGTGAAGCCAATAAAAGTCTCCAATAACTACATCTCGTAGGTGTCGTGGGACCGCCACCAGTTTTGGTGGGGGATACTATTGGAGGGTTTGCGGATCCCAAGACAACCCTAACCCTAGTTAATAAGTGAGAGGGATTTCAATAAAGCAGATTGGTTCTTTTCAGAAATGGACTGATGAATGTCCTGTAAAAATTACAGCAAATAAGGATCCTAAAACACTTGAAATGATGAGGGAAACAATATATTATGATTTCATAAGATTAGCACAAGTTGAACCATCAAAATCCATCAAAAATCTATGCTTGAACCTCACTAAATGGCCCAAATCCTTGAAGAAGGCTTCACACGTGTGAAAGTACGGCCTCCCACAGTCTGAGAATCCTTGAAGAAGGCTTCACACGTGTGAAAGTACGGCCTCCCACAGTCTGAGTACTGTACACCAGACCTACATTCAATCCTATAATCATTAGTAATCACAAGTACTCAAACAATTATGAACATAGAGAGCAATTGCACCATTATGAGAGAAAAATCATGAAATTGCTTGATTGATTTTGGTGAGATATCATCACCTATATATACATGATCCATCACGGTTTTGGGCAGGTATGAGTAGCCCTAAACCTATCCCTAATGCTAATTTTGGTGGATCTTTCATCCCTACCAAGTTAGGGTTGGAATCTTGGAGATCCCTCAACAATGCAAAAATTACCAAAAATAGCTCCTATTTTTTCTCCCTTGTATCTAAGCATAATTTGGACTCATTCCAAAGGTTCTAACACTTAGGTCTACTTGAGAACATCCTTATGAATGGAATCCTATGCTATTTGGCACGTGTGACAAGCCACATCATGACCATCTAACTATTTACAAGTCATATGACCAAAACTAGTCAAGCTAGAATTGTGAATTTTTAACACTCCTCCTCACTATCTGGCTTGGTTCAATCATTGCTTTACTAATCACTCCAAGTGATGATCTGAACTTCATAAAAGATGTCTTTGGAAGTGGTTTAGTAAGTAGATCAGATACACATTCATTGCTTGGAACATGCTCCAAAGCAATCTCCTTGGCTTGCACCATTTCTCTCACAAAGTGATGGCATATCTCAATGTGCTTAGATCTTGCATGGAAGATTGGGTTAGATGCAAGGTGTTGGGCTGATATATTATCATTGTAGATGATTGGTGCCTACTCTGAATCCATGATCTTTAGTTCCACCAATAATCTCTTGATCCAATGTACCTCCTTTGTAGTGGTTGTCAAAGCTTTGTACTCGGCCTCGGTTGAAGATAGAGATATAGTTTCTTGCTTTTTTGAAAGCCATGAAACCACACCTTTTCCTATGAAAGTTGAATAGGCACTTGTTGATTTCCTATCCCTCTTGTCCCCTGCAAAATCTGAATCACTAAATGCATGAAGGTTAATCACATCTCCTCTATATAGAATCCCAAAATCCAATGTACCCGAGATGTATCTTAGAATCCTCTTAGTCTTTTTCCAATGGATATTCAATGGCTTTTGCATGGATTGGCTCAACCTACATACACTAAATCTAAGATCTGGTCTAGTTATAGTGATCCACATAAAGGAACCTATAAGTTGCCTAAACAAAGTGATGTCCATGAAGGATCTTTCATCATCTTCATTTGGCACTTTTACATCTTGCTCCATTGGTGTGTCAACACTTTTGCATACTTCCATCTTAAACTTCTTCAAAAGACTTTGAGCATAGTTTACTTGACTTATAAAGATAAAATCAGACCCTCTAAGTACTTCTATGCCTAAGATGAAGTGAAGACACTCTAGATCTACCATCTTGAACTCTAAGGATAGATCTATCTTGATTTTTTCAATACCATCAACAATATTTTCACTAATGATGATGTCATCTACATAAATGAGTAAAAGTACAATACCAACATCATCAAACTTAATGTAAAGAGTGGGATCATATTCACTTTAAACAAAATAAAGTGAAATAAGATAGCAATGTAGTCTTGAATTCCAAGATCTCGAGGCTTGCTTCAAGCCATAGATGCTTCTTTGGAGATGGCATACTTTGTTCTCCATTCCATGCTTGATGAACCCTTGTGGCTGCTCCATATAGATATCCTCTTCCAAAAAACCATTCAAGAAAGCATTAGAGACATCCATTTGACATAGAATCCATTCAAAATGTGATGCAAGTGCAATGACTAGCCTTATTGTGACCATCTTGGCCACGGGTGCAAAAGTTTCCTCATAGTCTATCCCTCTCTCTTGAGCATAACCTTTTGCAACTAATCTTGCCTTATGTTTGTTAACACTCCCATTTGCATTCAACTAAAGCTTGAAGACCCACTTTCATCCTATTACATTCCTTTGAGGTCTCTCAACAAGCAACCAAGTTTCATTCTCAATCAAGGCATCATACTCATCCAACATAGCTTTATACCATTCTTTGGAGTTCAATGCATCTTCAACATTAGATGGTTCTTCAAAACTAGATAAAGCATAAGAAGTGGATGAGATACCCTCAACTTGTTGTCCTTTGCCTTGATATGTTTGCCTTGATGGCTCCACTTTTGCCCTTGAAGATCTCCTTGGTGTGATAGGTGGGTTTGGTGCTTGCTCCTCCATGAGCTCCTCCTCAAAACCAAGATCTTGCTCCTCGGCCATCTTCTTCTTGATTGTTGGAGCACTTGAGCCTTCTTCAAGCATATTCATATGATGTTCATCAAAGATGACATCCCTTGAAACAGCAAATTTGTTTAAGGATGGGAGATAGACTTTGTAGCCCTTGCTTGAGCTTGCATATCCAAGCATGATCCCTCTTGTGGAAGATGGATCCTCCTTGGTTCTTGTTTCCAATGGCACATGCACATAACATATACACCCAAAAACTTTCAAGTGATTAAGATTGGGTTTTTTTCCATACAACATCTCATAAGGAGTTTTGCCTTCAATTGCTTTGCAAGACACCCTATTCATCAAGTAGTTTGCACATACAAGAGACTCACCCCAAAAGGATTTGGGCAAACAAGCATCTAATCTTAAAGCCTTAGAACATTCACATAATGTTCTATTCCTTCTTTCACCAACTCCATTTTGTTGAGGAGTGTAAGGACAAGAAGTCTCTTTCTTGATCCCTTCTTCCTCACAAAAGGCCTTGAACTCATTGGAGATGAATTCTCCACCATTGTCACTTCTAAGAATCTTGATGCTATGATTATGATGCTTTTCCACAAACAACTTGAACTTTACAAAAGTATCAAATACTTGAGACTTGAAGGAAAGTAAGAACACCCAACAATATCTTGAGTAGTCATCAATGAAGGTTAAAAAACATGGATGAACCTCCATTAGATTTGGTGCTAGCAATGTGCACATCTGAGTGTATGAGCTCAAGAGGATGAGATGACTTTGTGATGGAGTTAGGAAACACCTTCTTATGTGCCTTGGATAAGGCACAAGCTTCACAAACCTTGTCTTCCTTCCCAATAGACCTTGGTAGGCCTAAAGCATACTCCTCCTTGATCATAGCCTCCATGGAACCCGAGTTGACATGTCCAAGTCTTTTGTGCCATAAAGTAAAGGTAGATATCTTGCTCTTCTCGGCCAACATGACAACATTAGTATCCACAAATGCATCCAGCTTATAAAGTTTGCCAAGTCTAGTGCCCTTAGCCACTATCTTACCCTTCTTCTTGATGAAACATTCATTTGAAGCAAAGTCAACATTGAAACCATTGTCTACCATTTGGCCAACACTTAGTAGATTCTTTGTTATTGTAGGAATGTACAAAACACCTTCTGTGTTGATCTTTTTGGAAGATCCTAAGCAAAGGGGAATGCTACCAACTCCTTCAATCTTACAAGCTTCATCATTTGCTGTATAGATAGACTTTATAGGTCCATCATAAGATAAGAGAGAAGAGAAAAACTCCCTTTTACTAGTCATGTGTGAACTAGCACCCGAGTCAATCCACCAAGGATCTTCTCCTTTGAAGCTTGTTGAAGAAAATATGGACATCATGAGAGAGTCCTCATGTGAACTCTCCTCCTCCTCCTCTTTGATCATGTTGGCTTGGCTTTGATCTTGCTTCCTCTTGAAGCATTCCGAGGCATAATGCCCCATCTTCCTACAATAGTAGCACTTCACCTTTGATTTGTCTTTCTTGACTTTGGTGGTTGATGGAGATGTCTTTGAGGGTCCTCCTTGATCTTCAAGCTTTGTAAACTTCTTGAATGTTGATCCTTTGCCTTTGGACTTGAATTTGCCTTTGGTGAAGAGAGCTTGGTCATCTCCACCTTGGATGGAAAGCCTATCCATCCTCTCTTGCATTTGGCTCCTTCTTGATTCCTCGGCCATGAGTGTGCCTTGGAGTTCTTCAAGTATGGGTAGCTTACCCATAATTGCATATCCCTGAACCAAATTGTCAAATTCAAAGCTTAGTCCATTCAATATGAGTTGAACAAGCTCTTCATCCTTGATAGGGTCACCTATAGAGGCTAGCTCTTTGTTCAATTCCTCTACTCTTAGGACAAAAGTATGTGCACTCTCTCCTTTCTTTTGATAGCTTCTATAGATTTGATTCTTCAAAGATAACATTCTAGTTTGGTTCTTGGATTCTAGAGCTTTTGCAAAGTCTCCCAAGCATCTTGAGCTGAAGTGCAATCTCCTACCTCTCTTAAGAGTTCATTTACAACATTCATTTTTATGCAATGTAGTGCAACATTGCACCTCTTGATGTATTTGGCTTTTTCTTGAGGATGAATAGGTTCACCCTCCTTACCATTTACAATTTCCATCAGATCTTGCATGATCATGATGGATTCCATTCTAACTTTCCATATGGAATAGTTAGTTTTGTTGAGCCTTTCATTAGTATCCAAAAGATATGCATTTATAGATGCCATCTAGTCTCCTAATCAAGGACTTGACACAAATGAAGGTTACTTCTATTGATTTGATTGAAGGTCTACCTTATCCCACTTCTTAGGGACCTGAAAAGATCAGTAATAGACTTCCTATAAAGATCTAAGAATGATCTCTAACAAAATCAAATCATAGAATACTAGAAACAATGCACTTGCTTGATTGAAGTAGACAATACTAGTAGAATTGCCCCTCTTTCTATAAAGAACATTAAAGCTTCCAAATGATCTGATCAAGAGTGAATTTCAGCAACCTAATATACTTCCAAAATCACTTGTAAAAGATCTAAATGGAACTTAATGAGGATGCAACACAATCTACTATCCAATCACAAGCAAAAAATGATCAAAATTGATGAAAAATTGATCTAATTTGGTGCATAAGTCAAGCAATGGTTGGACTGAACCTAAATCACTTTAGGAGGTGCCTACTAAACCTTAGAACAGCCTTGAAGAGTCCCAAAACTCTGATCTTCCCTCTCCTTGAATGCTAGAAAGCCTCCTCTATGAAATCACCTCCAAAACTCGCTTAGAAATCAATGCTTGGAGCAAGCAAAAACTTGCTATCTTGGTAATGTGAATTGAATTCAACTTTGCCTCTAGTTTTAGACACCTAAACACATGCAAATGAAGTCACACAACACCAATCTCCAATGTATTTGACTCACTTTCATCTCTAGAATCAATACTAGATGCTAAGATCCAATCTACACAAGATTTAGATAAAAAATTGTGATCAAATTGAATGAAAACCAAGGATTTAGCTCATTTCAGCCTTTAGGCTCTGATACCATGTAAAAATTATAGCAAATAAGGATCCTAAAACACTTGAAATGATGAGGGAAACAATAGATTATGATTTCATAAGATTAGCACAAGTTGAACCATCAAAATCCATCAAAAATCTATGCTTGAACCTCACTAAATGGCCCAAATCCTTGAAGAAGGCTTCACACGTGTGAAAGAACGGCCTCCCACAGTCTGAGTACTGTACACCAGACCTACATTCAATCCTATAATCATTAGTAATCACAAGTACTCAAACAATTATGAACATAGAGAGCAATTGCACCATTATGAGAGAAAAATCATGAAATTGCTTGATTGATTTTGGTGAGATATCATCACCTATATATACATGATCCATCACGGTTTTGGGCAGGTATGAGTAGCCCTAAACCTATCCCTAATGCTAATTTTGGTGGATCTTTCATCCCTACCAAGTTAGGGTTGGAATCTTGGAGATCCCTCAACAATGCAAAAATTACCAAAAATAGCTCCTATTTTTTCTCCCTTGTATCTAAGCATAATTTGGACTCATTCCAAAGGTTCTAACACTTAGGTCTACTTGAGAACATCCTTATGAATGGAATCCTATGCTATTTGGCACGTGTGACAAGCCACATCATGACCATCTAACTATTTACAAGTCATATGACCAAAACTAGTCAAGCTAGAATTGTGAATTTTTAACATGTCCTTGCTCTTTTTCTGTCCTCCTCCATCTCTCATGCTTTATTTGTGTTTTGCTAATTGTTGGATCTGATTGTTCTTTGGATTGTGTGTTATTATACTTTTTATGAGAGAGAAAGGGAGAGAGAGAAAGAGTAAGCTATCTTTGTTGTGGATGCGTAGTGTTAATGGATCTAGTATTAGTGGATGTAGTGTTAATGCTTAGGGTTAATGGATGTTAGAGTTAGATTTGGATCTTCCATTCATGCTGAATTCTGAACTATACTATCACTCTCATGGGAACGAACCTACGCGACTGTTCTAGTTGAGAGCAGGTAATGTCAATTCTATTATTGTGTCCATCTTATTCCATGTCTTGATCTAATGGTATCCATGTTGTACCACTTCTTTTCCATCTTTGATAGTTAAAACTAAGGCTCAATGTTTGTCTTTCAATTTGACATCGAAAGCAAATGGAGTCTTTTTTTATTTGACAATCTATTTCTCCGTTTGATTTATGGTTCCAACCTTTGTCCATAAGTTCTGACAATGTATCATCCGACAAATCTTTACAAACAAATAATGTCGGTGTTCTTTGCACATTTGCAATCGAAAGAAAGTCAAAAGAATACATTCAAAGAAATAAACCAACTTAATCGGACATTTTTGGACCCAGTACTTATTTTCATTTAATTCTTTACATCAGTAAAGAGCTTGCATTGAATGATTATGAAACAATGTTGTCATGAGTAATCCATTCTTCACTATCCAAGTTTGAAAGTGGAAGGGCCTCAAGGTTTTTAGATCTTCCATGTGTATCTAGAATGTAAAGTGATTCATAAAAATAGATTCCACTGTCGGCAAGTTCTTTTGAAAATCGGCCTTGGTACTGCAATTTTTCTACATCTAAATGTATGACATACAATACCTGGAAGTGATTGTGTGGGCTCCCATTCCTTTTAAATATTTGATGGATATAAATATGCATGATAGAATAGATATGAGTTTCCAAGTAGATATCCAAACTCAGTATGCTAAATAAAAGTAACTGCATAAAAGAATAGAGTTGAATTTAGTTGCATAAAAATGAAACCGCAATGATTCAGATACTTTCTATGATCATTTGGATTGATGGATTGAATACTCGACGTCCACGTGGCCGGGCCGTCGTAATCTGATGTCCACGTGAAAAAAAAAGTTTGAAAAAATAATTTCATTGTTTTTTTTTTTTTGCCGTGTGGACGTCGGATTCTGACGTCCACGTGGCCGGACCATCGGAATCCGATGTCCACGTGGCAAAAAACAAAATGATTACAAAAAATAAATGATTACGAAAAATGACATAGATAAAACGAACTGAAAATAGATAAAGTCATACCTATTTCTGAGTGCATATGCATGTAGTAAAGATGAGGACCCTGGCCTCTGAATCCTATTGGTCCATTTCTGCCTCCCTAACTATTCAAATTTAAAAAAGAGTGGGAACCATTCAAATTGGAGGGAAACTTAAGTTTATTCACTAACTTGACATTTAGGCCCTGCGACATTAAAAGTCCCGCAAAAAAGGCCTAAAGTCCTTTTATTGACTTTCAACTAATCAAATAACTATGTGATCATCGGATTGGACTTACACACGCAGGGTGCCAAATCCCTCTCACTTATTAACTAGGGTTAGGGTTGCCTTGGGATCCGCAAACCCTCCAACAGTATCCCCCACCAAAACTGGTGGCAGTCCCACGACACCTGCGAGATGCAGTTATTGGGGACTTTTATTGGCTTCACGACGAATCTTTATTAAATGGTACTGCACCTTCTCCATAAAGTTGAGACAGGCAGTATTAAAATCCAAATTATGGGAGAGAAAACAACAATGGGCTCCTGCAACACTACAAGAATGGCCACAATTTCCGACGGGATTTCCAACGTGAAATCGCGTTTTAATTTTTTTCTGAATCGATGAGGGCGTCAAAAAATGCATCATTATAAGGTCGTCGAAATCCGTTGAAATCCAACGCCAAGCCCAAAACCGACAACCAGCCGGTAAAAAAGAACCATGATCATGCCACGTGGATGTCGGATTCCGAGAGCCTGGCCTCGTGGATGTCGGATTTTGACGTCCAGGTGGCCAGGCCATCGTAATCCGACGTCCCCGTGAAAAAAAAAATTCAGTTTTTTTTTTGCCATGTTTCTGACGTCCACGTGGCCGGACCGTCGGAATCCGACGTCCACGTGGCAAAAAAGAAAACGATTACCAAAAATAAATGATTACGAAAAATGACATAGATGAAATGTTAGAAATCAATGACAAACTTCATTGTGACTGTTTACGATGCACATTAATGTTGACAGTTGTGACCAGCTGTCAATAGCCGTAGGCTAGTCTATTCGTCTACTCATAGGTTTTCTCTCTCTATCAGGGTTCAAGGTTTATTTGTACATTTTACATTCTATATGAGGTAGGGTGATAGAGTGACAGTGCGTGTTCTTCTTCTGCCTTCTTGTGGTGATTGCTTATGGTGAATGCTTGATGTTGGCGATGGTCAGATGTATTATAGAGGTAGCGATGTTAATAATCACATCTCTCAACTCTCTTTTGGAAATCAGCAATAATCCTTCGGTATTTTAGAAGTCAACGTTCAATTCCTCAATGACTATAATGTGATTGAATGGTTAGATGGCTCACTCATCTAGCAACGATGGTAGGCCAGCCCTCCAAATATCTTGCAAGGAAAACAGGGTTTTAACTCACAGAGCGGAGATAATTAAGCACCCCATAGCCCAGATATCTCAAGCTTCCAACGGAGATAGTGAGTCAATGGCACTCTTCAAAGTTTATTTTGAGTTCCGATTTTCAATAGAAATGCCATCATATCGAGCACACTTCACTAGCTTTCTCTAGCTGATATTTCGTTTTACATGTATCGGACAACGATGGATTACCCTTTATGGCTCGATAGGAAGTAGCAACAAGATAGCCATACTCGATCAATCAATGAGAAAAAGTGGTAGCTCTACATATTTGATGGTGGAGCTGGTTATGATCTTCATTCAGACCTCAAGAGCACTCAGTCTCACACTATTTCACGCTCCCATTGACAATAAATCAGTGAGTTCTCAATGGTCGTTGATAGATCAGCTTTAGACAACAGTTGCAAGCTCCATTTTCATGGTCGTGAAGGCTCAATTAGCTGTCTCTAATCAGACAACTAGCTTAGTGATGGCTTTCCTTCATATCTAATACTCATAGGCGTACTGAAGGCTTGCAAAGTAGTAGCAGCGATGGTCAGATGTATTATATAGGTAGCAATGTTAATAATTACATCTCTCAACTCTCTTTTGCAACAATAAGCCTTCAGTATTTTGGAAGTCAACGTTCAATTTCTCAATGGCTATAATGTGATTGAATGGTTAGATGGCTCACTCATCTAGCAACGATGGTAGGCCAGCTCTCCAAATATCTTGCAAAGAAAACTGGGTTCTAACTCACAGAGCAGAGATAATTAAGCACCCCATAGCCAAGATATCTCAAGCTTCCAACGAAGATAGTGAGTCAATGGCACTCTTCAAAGTTCATTTTGAGTTCTGATTTTCAACAGAAATGCCATCATACCGAACACGCTATGATCTTCATTCAAACCTCAAGAGCTCTCAATCTCATACTATTTCACAAAGAACATAACATTAAATCTAAACCCTAAAATTTACAAAGAACATAATATTAAATCAAACTCTTCTATCTATATTTTCTTGCTCTCTCTCATGTCTCTCACACACATCCTTCTCTTCCTCTCTCATTCGCTCATGATCATAAATCACTAAGACACGTATTTGTGTTTACCTACACAAAATATACAATACAAGGAAGATAGTGTACAAGAAAAAAATACAAAGAAAGAAATCTTAGTTGCACATAATAAAACAAAAGAATCGTACTTGGAATGAGACAAATGAAATTGATAGAGTTGAGAAGAAGCGCCAAAAGCCGATCTCCAACAATATCCTGCAAGAATAAAAAATAAGAAAACCCTAGAAAAATGACGTGACTTTGTGAATTTGGTCACGGACGTCGGATTGCGACATCTGTATTATCTTTCGAAATCCGACGTCCACGTTGTGCTTCTTTTTTTTTGCACAGACATGTAAGATGTCAGAAAATTGACTAATAAAAATGAAATTTGTTTTGTAGACTACGTTGGAGTTTAAATATAATTTCCATGGCCACTATTTTGAAAGGGGTGGTGAAACTTGTATGCATTAAAATGAATTCTTGTGAAAATAGCCATAGAAGTTTTGATAAGAAACTTCTTACGATTCGTCAAGTATTGCCAACTTCAGCCACATCTATGGCTAAACCAAGAATAATATCAATCAAGGTATCAACATTAGTGATGAATGTATTCGGAATTTTATTTAGATAGGGCTTATATGAAAATGTATTCAGAATTTTATTTGGATAGACCTTATATTTGTTTTTGATTTATAGACTCCCCAACAACAAGATGCATTTAGTTGCGGGTTTATGCTCTATAATGCAAAGATGTTTTTTGAGTGATATAATTTCAACAAGACATTGTCGATATCGAGCAAGTGAGCATCATTATCCTACTTGTTTTTTATTTTATGTATTTTTCATTATGAATACGGCTGTATTTCTAAACTCAATTTTGTGTATGTTTGTAGTTCTCACTTGGTGTGTACACATTTAATGATGTGTATAAATTCAGACAAGATTTAATCAAACTCATTCTTACAAAGGTAGTAATATGTGATCCTAAAAATGATAAGGCTGATTTAGAAACAAGGTCAAAATTAGGAGCCTTTTCTCCTGATGTCACTATTATGGATCATAGAGGTGTTGCATTTTATAATGAGATATCTACTGTTAAAGAAGAGATCAAGCCGATGGAGCACAGACCAAAGAAAGAGAGAAAGTCAGCACGACCACAAGAAAAAGTAGTCAAATCTTCAGAATGAATCATAGTTTGTAAAAAAAAAAGCCCAATGTTTGGGGCTTATTTCAATTGATATAAAAAGGTTTAACGCAGTAAATTATTTTCATGATCTCGTGTGCTTCCTTTTTCATATCATGGCTCTTCTATCACCTTGATCATCGTACCTAGATCTTTGCATTTTGTAAATTGTTCTTGTCTTTTCTGTTCAAGAATTAGCAACCCTCCAATAGTATCCCCCGCCAAAACTGGTGGCGGTGCCACGACACCCGTGAGATGCAGTTATTGGGGACTTTTATTGGCTTCATGACGAATCTTTATCAAATGGTACTGCACCTTCTCCATAAAGTCGAGACAGGCAGTATTAAAATCCAAATTATGGGGCAGAAAACAACAATGGGCTCCTGCAACACTACAAGAGTTAATGCGATTTCCGGCAGGATTTTTGATGTGAAATCGCATTTTGATTTTTTTTTGAATCGACGCGGGCATCAAAAAATGCGTTGCTATAAGGTCGTCGGAATCCGTCGCATTTAAAATCCGTCGAAATCCGACGCCAAGCCCAAAACTGGCAACCGGCCGATAAAAATGAACCGGAGAACATGCCACGGGGATGTTGGATTCCGACGGCCTGGCCACGTGGACGTCGGATTCTGATGTCCACGTGGTCGGGCCGTCGTAATCCGACGACCACGTGAAAAAAAGACTTGAAAAAAAAATTTCACTGGTTTTTTTTTTTTTGCCATGTGGACGTTGGATTCCGACGTCCACATGTCCGGACCGTCGGAATCCGACGTCCAAGTGGCAAAAAAGAAAACGATTACAAAAAATAAATGATTACGAAAATGACATAGATAAAATGAACTGAAAATAGATAAAGCCATACCTATTTCTGAGTGCATATGCATGTAGCCGGAAAACAAAGAAGTGCTAGTCATGAATGCTTCAATTGATTCTACTATGTTTGTCACTTTGCTAGGACAGAACTGCTCTCAACTAGAACAACCATGAGGGCTCCCATTGACAATAAATCAGTGAGTTCTCAATGGTCGTTGATAGATAAGCTTTAGACAAGAGTTGCAAGTTCCATTTTCATGGTCGTGAAGGCTCAATTAGCCGAGTCTCTGATCTGACAACTAGCTTAATGATGGCTTTCCTTCATATCTAATACACATAGGCGTAGTGAAGGCTTGCAAAGTAGTAGCAGCGATGGTCAGATGTACTATAGAGGTAGCGATGTTAATAATCACATCTCTCAACTCTCTTTTGGAAATCAACAATAATCCTTCAGTATTTTGGAAGTCAACGTTCAATTCCTCAATGGCTATAATGTGATTGAATGGTTAGATGGCTCACTCATCTAGCAACGATGGTAGGCCAGCTCTCCAAATATCTTGCAAAGAAAATTGGGTTCTAACTCACAGAGCAGAGATAATCAAGCACCCCATAGCCAAGATATCTCAAGCTTCCAACTCATTTTACATGTATCGGACAATGATGGATTACCCTTTATGGCTCGATAGGAAGTAGCAACAAGATAGCCATACTAGATCAATCAGTGAGAAAAAGTGGTAGCTCTACATCTTTGATGGTGGAGCTGGTTATGATCTTCATTCAAACCTCAAGAGCTCTCAGTCTCGCACTATTTCACAAAGAACATAACATTAAATCTAAACCCTAAAATTTACAAAGAACATAATATTAAATCAAACTCTGCTATCTATATTTTCTTGCTCTCTCTCATGTCTCTCACACACATCCTTCTCTTCCTCTCTCATTCGCTCATGATCATGAATCACTAAGACACGTATTTGTGTTTAACTACACAAAATATACAGTACAAGGAAGATATTGTACAAGAAAAAGTTACAAAGAAAGAAATCTTAGTTGCACATAACAAAACAAAAGAATCGTATTTGGAATGAGACAAATGAAATTGGTAGAGTTGAGAAGAAGCGCCAAAAGCCGATCTCCAACAATCTCCTGCAAGAATAAAAAATAAGAAAACCCTAGAAAAATGATGCGGCTTTGAGAATTCGCTCACGGACGTCGGATTCCAACATCTGTATTATCCGTCGGAATCCGACGTTCGCTTTGTGCTTTTTTTTTTTGCACGGACAGGTGACGTCATCCATTTAAAAAGTTGCAGTCTCCGAAATGGGATGTTGGATTCCAACATTTTTATTGGCCGTCGGAATCCGACGTTTGTAAAAAAAAAAAATCCGGCAATTTTTTTTTTCAGGCAATTTTTTTTTTTTGTGTCGAATTCCGACGTATTTTTATGTCGGATTCCGACGTATTATGAAAATTTTTTGAATCCATCGGAAGCTTGTGTCGAAAATCGTGCATTTTGTTGTTGTGCAATCCACTTTGAGGTCGTCCATGATGTGAAGCTTGATTCCCAAGAGTCTCCCATCATTGTTGCACGAAAATATGAACAAGCAACCGACAACTGATCTTTGATATTCTCTGAGGCCATCGGCTTATTTGGATCGAATGTCAGAGTAGGAAGGTAATCGTCCCATCTGATTGTCACTGATGCCAACAGAGTTAGATCTTTTGCAAATAGTGCCGATTGTCGCATGGTCGGATCTGGAGAGTGGACATACTCTATTTGGTATGTTTGTAAAGCCCGGTGGAAGTCCACTGATATTGTTCAGATGTAGGGCTGATGGATGATTGGCCATACTCTCTTTGGTACGCTTGTAAAGCCTGGTGGAAGTCCATTGATACTGTCTAGATGTAGGGTGTATGGATTGTGTTCTTGTCCATAGCCAATCCCAAATTTTTCCATTTATTCTTTCTCGGCATTGGCACATAATAAGGATTGACCCGCAATTGGCGAGGGCTGGCCACATAACTCCTGATTGATTCCGAAGTTTTCTCAAAAACGGTAATTCTCTATGCCGTCTGCTCTCCCAATGCAGGTATTTTGTCCAACTCTTTGCCAGCCTCTATCTCGGAGGTCTTGAACTTAAAAATCCATCCACCACGCGAGGACTCATGCGGATGTTGCGAAAAAAAATTCTGGATCTGGTCCTCGACATTGATGGGCCTTCTGAATAGTGGTGTGGTCTCTGATGAGGATGGACCCGCTTGCGCTGCCGATAAAATTGGCAGTTGTTTAGGTATTTCTGGAGCTCCCCCCTGGTCCATGCTTGAATCCAGCCCTGTATCCATTCGTACATCTTCTTGGTATGTAGGGGAGAATTGCGGCATGACCGGTATGGGGATTTGTGGTCCGACTTTCAACACCTGAACGGCTACTTTTTCATAGGCGTTGATGGTTTCTTTAGCCTTTCTCAACTTAGTTGAAGCTGCTCCTTTGAACTTGTCAAAGCGGCCTTGGAATCCCTGAAGGGCCACTTTGTACGTTTTCACTTTCTTAAACAAATACGCGATCTCCGTCGGTGTGACCGGATGATCTGGTATTTGCGTCTGAATATACACATCACGCTCAAGGGTGGTTGCATCTAATTCACCTTGGAGATGCGTGCGATCCTGCTTCGCCATCTGTAATTGACCCTTTAGCAGTTGCACATGTTGCTTTGCATCCTGCATGGCCTTATTCACCTGATCCTGTGCGGTTGTCAAGGCGTTTTGTAGGGAGCTAGCATATCCTTCCAGACGATCAGCCTGTTGCTAGGCCATCTTCTTTTCAACTTCAGATTTGTCTTCGTGTTGCTTGGCAATATTCAAGTCTCGATCCAGTTGGACAATCTTCTGGCTGATGAGCGTGTTTTCTGATCCCAGATCTAGAATTCTCTGTTCCATTTCTTTTTTCTTGTCAAGCATAGACTGGATTACTTGCGCAAGGCGTGAAACCAAACTGAGAGCATCACCATAATCTACTGTTGTGGAGGCGACAGCAGCAGGAGGACCTGATGGTACTGTCCTTGGTTGGCGTGAAATAGATGTCGATACTTCTTCTTCTTCAAAAACATCGTCTTCCTCGAAACCCTCAAGCACGCTGGCGTTGAACTGCTTTGGTGATTTTGCAGCTTGGTCGACCTGAAGTGTGGTTGGGGCATCTTCATCTTGAAGTTGCTAGCTTGAGTCTTCAACACCGACAGTAGTGTCATGGATTTGTTCGAATCTTCTTCCAGGGGCTTGGAGTTCAAAGGGTGCAGGGCTCTACAACACCAAGCCTTTTCAAGATCATATTTTGGTTGCATTCTTTTCTTTAAATCAACACCAGAAGCAGGGCCGTAAGTAGACATTTTAAAAACAAAACATCTGTCTGTATCATCATGGATTTGTCCAGGGAACAAAGGACCATGAAAAAATTCATAGGAACAATGTTCTCTTAAATACATAAGCGCCGATATGTCATCTGATAGACTTGTTGGTTGCAACTCTTTACGAGCTTCAGTTATCCATTTTTTTAATCTGCAGGCAAATAATAAAATGTGAGCTAGTTCACTTTTCGATTTCATTATCAAATAGATTGACATAAATGAAACTCCTTAATTACCTTCTACTATTGGTCAAGGGCTCCAATGCAGCAAATAATTCATCCATCTTTAACTCTTCCAAACTAAAATGTCCTCCATCTGCAATAAGATACTTTGTGATGATATCTTGTGCGATTTTTTTTTTCACTTTTTTATTACTGTGTGTAGGGAAAGACGTTGCAATGTTTTATATTGCCTTGTTGGAGGATTCAAGTAGTACTGAAGATCTTCCTTCTCCAAAAATGTGTTCATGCGTTCCAACGTGCAGAGCTAACCTTGAAACACTCTCATCATGAGATACACAATAGTAAATTTTTGCTTGACATGTTCTAGTGCACATGGGAGGCTCACCACATGATTTGCACTTAAACATTTCAAGTGGGCCTTCAATTTTTCCAATGCAGCATTGCTTTTTTAAACTTCCAACAAACATTGTTTGATTTACTCTTTTGAAATGTTTGTAATAAGAACACTCCACATTTATACACTCAAACTCACCACCACAAAGAAATATCCTTACAGTACCTAAAAAGCCTTGGATTTTTGTTGTGTTTTTTTGTATTTAACCCAATTATGACAATCTAATGATTGTCTCATCCCTTCCATTCATCCTCCTTTTGTTGGAGAGAGCTCAAACATGACATTTCCATTGTAGCTAGATGGAAGTTCTTTCACCTTCAAAGCTTGTCCACACAAAGCAATGTACTTGCACAATATACTGGACATAGGTAAATTTTGCAAAACTTGAAGAATGGTTTGACCCTTTGATCCAAGTAATGTCGTATCGTCATCACGAGCTGGTGAAGGAGTAGTGCAATCCACTGAAGGCAGCACAATTTTGAATGTTTCCTTTGCTTGAGAAAATTAAGTAAGTCGGATTAGAAATACAACTATCAACTACAATAATGCTGCACAACCAAAAGTTGAGTTGTGGCAGAATAAAGATAACACCACTTAACAGAGTCAATACATCAATAAGTGTGTGTGTGTGGTGGTGCTCATTGATGGACAAAGGCCAATTTTTAAGACTAGAGCACGTGTCATTATTCAGTTTGCCATGGTTATAACGGCGCCATTTATTATTCCCAAGGTCAGATTTCAAGGATGGAGCATGTATTTCAAGGATGTAACGGCGCCATTTTTTTACGACATCAAAATATATTACGCTATGCCCTCACAAATAATAAAAAATCTCTATAATAATTGTATAGTTAAAAAAAGCAATATCTATAATAAATGTATAGTTAAAAAAATATATTCTCTTTAAAAAATATAAAATATATAATATATTAGGCCATTTTTCTATATGTTTTCATTTTTCTATAATCATTTCTATCATTTCTTGTGTTACTACTTTTTTTGTGGAGTTGTTTTTTTTTTTGTCATTTTGTGGAGTTTTAATGTATATATATATATATATTTAAACTTATGTACAGTTTTGCGCATGTGTATGGGTGCACCCATGCATCCTCATCCCCTCACCCATGCATCCTCATCCCTTTACCCATGCATGAGCTTTTTCTAACTAAAAAACTTGGGGAGAGATGGGGAAAGTGCATATCCCCATACATTTGCACATTTGAGGGGTGGACCCCAAAAGAAATTCCTCACCCACTCCCTCCCACTTACTAAATTCAAATACTTAAAGTTGTAAGTTAAGGTTTTATTTTTTTCACACACTTCAATGTGCTTTATACTTTAGCCAATAATCTTTATTACTTGGCTTTCTTATTTATTTTAAATTATCAAAGTTTTACCCATAAATCATGAACATAAATTTTTTTTTGACTACCTTAAACTGGTTTTGTTTTTTTTTTTCAATCCTTCAAATTCTGACCTTGGCCCGCCATTTTTAGGAATGTTTAACCACAAGCCCAAACTTACTAACTTTAACTCCTAAATTGTTACCCACAAGCTTTTATCCATGGGCCACAAAATGCACAATTAAAAAAAAAGAGGGGGATAGGGTGAGGGGAGTAAAAGAGACAATAAAAAGAGAAAAATAGGGGGGAGGGGAGATTTGGAACACACGTGCATGCACACACACACACACACACACACGCACACACATGTGAGTGAGTGAGTGAGTGAGTGAGTGTGTGTGCGCATGCACGCGTGTGTGTGCGCGCACATGCCTATGTGTGTGTGTGTGCACCTATGTGTGTGTGCATGTGCGCGTATTTGTTGTGTGTGTGTGTCTAGAGTCCTTTTTTTCCCTTCTCTCTCTCTCTCTCTCTCTCCTCTCTCTCTCTCTCTCTCTCTCTCTCTCTCTCTCTCTCTCCACAGGCTGACCAACCACCCATAGAGGGAGGGAGGTCCCTCCATGCCCCTAAAAAAAATGAAGAAGGATAAAATGTGTGTGTGTGTGTGGGTAGATATATAAACAAGGGGGTGCCTCCATTCTATTAAAAGTAAATATATTAATATTTACTCCCCCCCCCCCCCCCTCCCCCAATGCACGCACACACACACACACACACACACACACATACACTTTTTCTTGAATGTAAACCTCTCATAAAAAATATGAATATAAATCCACTTAAAAATGTGAACCCCCACTTTCCATAAAACAAAAAAAAGTGAAGGGGCTTTTTGGCTCCCCATAAATTAAGTTTTCTTTTTTTAAAAAGGAGACAAAAAAAAGTCCCCATCAAGAAAGAAATTCTCCCCCCCCCAAAAAAAAAAGAAACTGAGGCTTTTAAGGGCAGGAGCATATCTTTTTTTAAAACTCTCTCGCCCTTTTTTGTCACATGGCAAAACCCACCGACCCATCTCTCCCGAGCACTTAAACCATCGGCCTCTTGCCCAAACAACTTGCTTTTAACCATTAGGGAGCACACCCGCACTCTGCCTACCCCATATGTTCTCTCCTTCTCTTGTCAATCCACCTAAAAAAACATCATCGATAAGCAGAACCGCACTAAGATTTATTATATGACTTTCGTATTTATATTGAATTACCAAAATTTTACCCATAGATCATGAACATAAAGTTTTACCCAAAGTTCTTTTCCCCGTCTAGCATCCATGCTCTATTGAAGAACATATTTGCTAATCCCATCCTTGCAACGACTGTGGGAAATAGCAAAAGTTGAATATCTAAAACTAGACATTTTTTTATTTATTCAAATTGAAATGGAAATTTGACACGAAGTTTTCCTTTGTTCTTACCTCTAGGGTTCTTCCTTTTTCTTTCTTCCCAGCTTTGTAGTTTTTTATTCTCTTGATGTACAAGTTTGCTTGATCATTTTCTCTTCCTCCTGTAGTACCTTGCCAAGAATGGATGTGACAATCTACCTCTGAAATCCTAACACATGCGATCTTTTGGTTTTGATCCAACCCCGTTTCTCATTTGAAAGACAAGTTTTTTGCTTTTGGTAACCTTGGTCTAGTGTTACATGACCTCAAGTATTTTCATCTTTGAGAGCTATAAAATGCATTCATATGATGGAAGGTCGAATGAATGGTGTTCATTTTTGACCAATGGTCGCTGATGGTCGTTGACGGGTGTGGCCGATATATGTGGGTGTATGTACGTGAATGCATGTGTTATATGTGTATGTGGATTTGTGTGTATGATTTGTGCTTGATGGTGTGTGTAATTTATGTGGTCAATGGTGTGTGTGTTTGTGTGTGTGTGTGTGTGTGTGAAATGTGCGTGTGTGTATGCATGTGTGATTTATGTGGCCGATGATGTGTGCATGTGTGTATGAGTGTGCATGTGCATTTCTCTGTGTATACTGAACTGCTTGGAGCCTAATTTGTTGATGCGGGCTCGTCTCAACGTGCAGCACTGGATGGAACAAACGACATGCATGACGGAGTCTGTTGCAATATTGGACCACTTCTTGAAAATGCCAAAAAGTAAACGATCGACTTTATCAGCACACCAAGCAGGTTGTTGCAAGTATGGATAAAGTTAGATACCAGTGATGAAAAAAGGGATTGAAGTCTCTTGGAGACACTAATCTTAATGATTCAAGATGCCCAGTTCTTGGTGAGCCCTCCGTCAACGACCATCGACCACCCGTCAACGACCATCGGCGACCAATGGCCACCCGTCAACGACCATCGACCACCCGTCAACGAGCATCGGCAGTCCATTGCCCGTCGACGGGCACTCTTTACTAGTATATCCATATATATAGAAATATTTAAGAGAGAGAGTGTAAGGGTTATCGTCAAAAAATTAACCTTGTGCTGCCAAAAATGTCACGCTCTGCCCGCGAAACATGTCACGCATTCGCAAAAGAAAAAGCTGAAAAACGTTTGAAAAAAAATTGTAAAAAAAAAACTCAAACGATCGGAGCCCTGTGAAATAACAGGTGCATTGTTTTATCTCACCTTAACATAGCTCAATTGTTAGTGTGCTTGCTGCGCATGAGCTTTAGAAGACTGAGTTGCAAAGCGCAAAAGAAACAGTGTGAGCAAATATGTATTTCCTTGCACTCATGTTGAAAATTAGACTTTTCATGTATAAGATCAGTTTAGGTTTTTAGACGATCCACTTCGATTGCACTATGTGATGAAACCACCCCTTATAATTGGAATAGTCTGGAATGAGCGCTGACAGAAGACAGCTGTGAACCGAATCTGAGGGCTGGAAGGTCGTTGTGAAGTCGTTAGATCAGTGTTTGCCAATGCTGGTAAGATTTCCAAGTGCTTTTGAAATCTTTTGTGCGACCTCACAGAGCGGCTGTGGTAGCCTTGAAGCTCTGGCTTTTAGCGATGGTGGAGCGAGCAGCTGTAGCTATAGGGGCTCGCTGTGATGATGATGCCTGAGGAGGAGATTTAATCTGGTTTGCAGCTATGGCAACCATGAAACAATTCTATTTTCAACAATAAAAAAAAGGCAGAAACCAGCGGGATAGCGCTCACGCTAGCTCCTATCCTTCTACAACGTACATCAACAGCTTGCAACAAACCTGTTCCATCCACACAGAGCTGGCTGCAGTCTTCTACGCCCAGCCTCGGCCATTTTTAAGTCCTTCACTCACAGAAAGACTCTGCTCACCCTCCAGAAATCGAGCTATAGCCTGCAGGAATTGGTCTGCTGGGATTTCTTTCCCAGATGCATCTTCAGCTCCAACATTCAAAGCAGGGGAGTGTGCAATCAATGATGTTCAGAATGCAGAGAAGGATGAGCCACAGTTTGGCACAACCATATACATGCTCTGGCCATGCAACTACAGTACACTGGTCGTCTGTCCAACACTTAGAAAATAGGTTTCCTAAGGTGCAAAACTGATGACTACTTCGTTTAGACCAGAAAAAAAATGACTATAGGGGGTTTAAAGAACTGGATTACACTCTCTGCTTTTACAGCTTAACTGGAGAGCTGCTACCCTCTGTAGATGCCATAAATGCCTCTAATATAAATGACTTTATTGGTAGCTAGCTGTGATTTTTTCCCAACTGACAGTGTAGTTGATTTTTGTGCAAATGTGCAACTGATGTTTGTCAAAAAAACATGCATTTGTTTACTACCACATAAAGTGCGAAATCTGATGTAGATTGATTGGCAGAAAAAATACACTGTAGGCAACCTCTGAAATCAGCGATCCATTAGCAGTAGAAGTCTGATATGGAATCAATAGCAATGTGTTTTAATCTCTGGCATAGAAGGGCGACACTTCCTACTACACAAGTGTCTTGACATGTGAGTATTTGTTGTTACATAAATGCCTCTAATATCAGTGACTTTATTGGTAGCCAACTGATTTTTTCCCAACTGATAGTGTAGTTGATTTCTGTGCAGATGCGCAACTAATATTTGTCAAATAACATGCATCTGTTGACTGCCACATAAGTGCAAAATCTGTTGTAGAAATGTGATTGATTGGCAGAAAAAATGCACCATAGGCTACCTATGAAATCAACGATCCATTAGCAACAAAAGTCTGCTATGGAATCAATAGCAATGTATTTTGATCTCTGGCATAGAAGGGCGACATTTCCTACTACACAGGTGTCTTGACTACTAGCAGTAGAAATGCGCTCATGAATGTAATGTGAATGCTCAATTTATCACAACAATTTGTGCCTAAATCATAGCAGTAGCAGCAGAGAAATCTTGCAGCTACGTAGCAGGTGTGCCCCGGAAATGGAAAAGCAGGTGTGCCTCTTTAATGTGATGCCATTTGAACTTTTCTTTTTTGTTGGATGGTGCGTATTTCTTATTCTTAAGCAGTCCAATTTATAGACTCATTTATCATTTTGCAAAGCACGAGTGCCCTACTGCACATCATTCGAATCTCAATCGATTTATCAATTAGTAGTCAATGCAGGGTCGCGCCTGGTGTTTATTCCACATTTGGATTTCTAATCATGATTTTTATAGAAAGCAAAGTGATAGAGTCCATTAAGTTCGAAGTGTTAATTATGAACGTTCAACTATTGTTTCATGACAAGTTGCTCATATCTATGCATATCATTAGCAATGGTTTCATCAGCCCTCAGAAAATCAAATTGGAGAATTGGTTTTAGGGTTTCTAAGAAATGATAAATTCATGTTGGATATGTGTTACAGTCAAAACACAAATGTGTGATTTGATTTTTGGTTGCAAACTACATGTTTGCAAAGCAATTACAATCATTTAGGACTTGACTCCTGAATCTTGAATCTCTCTTTCTAATACACAATGGTTTCAAGACTTAGTGTGATGATTTGTTAGATTTAGAAAGAGTGAACGTTCAAAATTTAGTTTTACAACCTAGACGATTGGTACTTGACTCTTAAGTAATCAGCATAGATGACATAAACATATCATACATGTATAGATCCCACAAATGTGTTCTCCTCTCCTAAGAATGGTAGAACATGTTTTACCAAAGAGGCTATAGTGCATCATTATAAGTGAACTAGGATTGGCTGAGAGGTTGGTAGGGAGAGAGTGAATGCATATTCCCAAGCTTCTTTCGGCATAGGCGGTCACCATAAGTTTGATTCTGAAGCATATGCTTGGTGCTCATAGCTAATTACGACTTTTAATCTTCTTCTGAGTCCTCTATTGCTTATTTTTGTATCTTCTGAGCCCTTTATAGCTAACTGCGACTCCTTTTTGTATCTTATGAGTCATCTATTGCTTTTTGTATCTTCTGAGCCCTCTATAGCTAATCGCAACTCCTTTCTGTATCTTATGAGTCCTCGCACTCTGGATACAATCACGGGCCACTTGCAACATTTGATGCATATCATGCAAGAAATCCGCAACTTTCTTTCTGTATCTTTTGAGTCCTCTATAGCTAATCGCGACTCCTTTCTGTATCTTTTGAGTCCACTGTTGCTAATCTGTGAATCTGGAAGCTCTATTAATATTTTCTAAGTTAGTATCCTACTCTTGTTTGGCATTTGTAGTTTGTATAGCTAGCTTTTTCTATTGCTCCTTTTGGTGCCTTTTGAGTCCTCTATAGTTTATCGCGACTTCTTTCGGTATCTTTTGAGTCCTCTGTAGCTAATCGCAACTCCTTTCTGTACATACACACACATACATCGGCCACCCGTCAACAACCATCGGCTTTCCTCCTAAACCATCGACCACATCCAAATCACCGGCCATCACCTACATCGCCCCTCACCTGTCAACGATGGGCATACTGTTGTCCCTACCACTAATGAGCCAACACTAACCAACAAAGGATGATATTTTAATTGTATAATTGTCCGTGCCACTGATCAGCCAACACTAACCAAAACAACTCATTTTCTTCTTCAAATGAGCACTATCGTATATGAAATACCCTTAGGATCTTTTTGGGCCAAACAAAGTGTATTGACATATTCACTAAGGTATTGTGGACTTGCAAAGTTTGTTCATACGAAAGTCATGTGGTCCAAAGCCATTCAGCCCAAACACACGCTCACACACACATCCATAAAGACCCACTCTAACCCTTTCCCTAAGTACTCACACACACACACATGCACACAAACACAGCGCAACACAAAGACACGCACACCGCACAACACACAACACACAACACACAGTGCGCACACCCACAAACACACGTAGACCCACACACACACCTATACATGCACAGCGCACACACACACACACACACACTTTTGAGCTCTCTCACACCCACACCCTAAACTCTAAACCCTAACACACATACACATGCACACACACACACCCAGTCTAAGCCTAAAGCCTAAAGCTACAGCCTAATCCTAATCCACAACCCCCCCCCCCCCCCCCCCCCCCCACACACACACACACACACACACACACACACGACGTCCAACATTGCGGTATTGACGCACATCCGTGCCATCGACACACGTCCGCCCTTGCCCGTCAATGATGGGCACAAGCAATCTACCTTTCTTAGTGTTAGAATTTTTCTCTTAATTACATAAGAATCTATTGCTTAAATATCATCTTTTCTCTACAAATGGTTTAAACAAGGTGAAACATTAACTCAAATTTTTGGAATGACTTGACTTTTTATGGAAAGACTCGAATTTTTGAACGATTCAAATTTTCAGAATGACTCAAAATTTTTCAATGACTCAGATTTTTTCAATGACTCGAATTCTTCGAACAACTCGACTTTTTGGAAAGACTCGAATTGTTCGAACGACTCAAATTTTTATAACAACTCGGACTTTCCAATGGATCGAATTTTTTCAAAATATCGCATTTTTCCAATGACTCAAATTTTTTCAATGCTCGAACTTTAGTATCAAATTTTTTTTAAGACTCGAATTTTTCGAGACTCAAATTTTTCGAGACTCGAATTTTTTCAATGACTCAAATTTTTTCAATGACTCGATTTGTTTTCCAAAGGATCGAATTTTTTCAATGACTCGATTTTTTTTCAAAAGGATCAAGTTTTTTCAAATACTCAAATTTTTTCAAAGACTCGAATTTTTTCGAAGGATCGAACTGTCAACTCGAATTTTCCGAAAGATCGACGGGTTTGTGAGCTTGTAACTTTCACCATAAGATCAAAAGATATTCCTCTTCTACATTGGCCGTCTATAGTGGGACGATCTCGATTCTTATTCCAATTATCTAAATGTACCTGCACCTGCTGCTTGGAATGATCACCATCGTATCTTGACGTTGATGTTGTCCCGCTCTTTCTTGAACTTCGATGAAGGAGATAATTGACCGTCTGCAAAAATGATCATCAGACACAACACTCAAAGACACATATTTGTGTGTGCCTGGTCTATCTTAAATCAGCCGGCATATACTACACAAAATATGAAAAAATGATCATAAAACCGATAGAAGCAAATAACATCACCATCGATATTCATCTCAGATGCATTTGAAGAGAAACGTCCTTCCGACGTAGAATGTGCTTCTGAGTTGAGCTTTTGATGCTCTTGAAATAGAGATGTTCTATTTTCAGCTGAAGCTGACTTGGAAAGCAGGTCATGTTTCTTCCATTCATGAAAGTTGTAACCAATAAATGCTTTAGAACCTGCCTCTCCTCCAAACAAAAACCGAAACTTGGGATCGTTAGCCTGCTTTATTCTAGCCATGTCTTCGAATTCAGAACCATTCTTCGCAACAAAAGTTGCAAGAACCTCTATGTTTTTTACCACTTCTGGGTCGGATGGAAGAGGTGGTTGAGCTCGTAGAGAGCATGGTTGCAAGTTGATATCCGTTGGCAAAGTTGTGCGTGGCGATTTTAAGTCTAGAATTTCTAGAGAAGCACAAGTGTCTGAAGTCCCAGGGTTAGAAACAAAAGATTGTGAGGTATCTTTTGCCATAGAGAATGGATGAGCAGAGCCTCCACCTGTAGCCAGCCTTCCAATTGATTTCGATGGATTGGACGTGTTATAATGGACCTCTATCTCGTAGGATTGCTCGCTTGACTTTAACATTCTCCTTTGAGTACTGAAGGAAGGAGTACTAAAGGGGCCACAAACAGTCCAAAATTATCCAAGCATCTAAGCAACAACAACATGTACTCCTTTGTTTTGTGCTCCTAAAGTTCTTCATCACGAATGACAGAAAATTGATCTGACTGCTTCAGACGTTGCTAGTTTCTGGTCAGCCAGAGGCAAATCGCAGCAGTGTCATGAGACCCAGTAGCCATCTACAACAACACAACAATTGTAACAACGGCTCAGCTTATGCATGATTTGAGATGCCTTGAACTGAATGGTAGATTAAACTAGCACTTCGGCTTCTGAACTTGACAAAGTGTGAACTTGGCAACATGTAAGGTGAGGGCGAGAGAAACAACAATGAGAAGAATAAAAATATGTCGTTGATAGGTTGCATTGCTAAGTTAAAACATGTTGTTAAAAACCTAAATCCAGCAAGCACATTATGAACTATACGCAAGTGCACAATCGGCTGGCTACCCTGGTGCTGGTAGCGTGCATAATTTATGACCAACACTTCACGAATGCGGATTAGGTTTTAAAGATGAAAACGAAAATTGTTTCGTATCATTTGCAGAAAATTTGGTATACCAACCTGCAAATCACGAAGCATTCATCATCAATTCTATTTTGGAAGCAAAAATGAGCTACGGGTGTTGCTGGCGTATTACCTTCCGGATCGCCAATCCGCCATCATCAACTGCCAATGCATTTGCAATCATCAACAGAAACGCTATCAAATAAGATCCAAGACATGAGAGAAAGGGCGGACCTGAGAGAGAAAGAGTGGGCGAGGAGCGTGAAATGAGGCATGGGAGAAAGCGAGAGCGCGTGCGCGCACCGGGGGGTGGGGGCGGGGCGAATTTGAAATCTATGTGCCAAAAAAGAAAAAGGAAAAGGTTAAACATTTTTTAAGCCCTCTTTTGCTACATTTTTCACGGGCAGTGTGTGACATTTTAACTTTTTTACCGCAACCGTGACACTCTATTTCTAAAATATATATATATATAGAGAGAGAGAGAGAGAGAGAGAGAGCGCGAGCGAGAGCGAGAGCGAACGCGCGCTAGCGAGAGCATCCTTTGTGGAGATAAGCATCGCCTGTGGAGGCCATCACCACATCACTTAGCAGTGAGCAGGGTTGTGGAGTCCAAACACATATGCTGCCAACGACCATACTTGCTATGCTTTTCAATTTGTCAATCTGTTTTTTATGGTGTAATATTTTTGTCAGCTCATTAGGTTTTAATCGATTAGCTAGCCAGCCTGCTGGTTGGCCAGCGGGCTCGCAAAAAAATTGTGCACCACTATCAGCAATGGATCGGGCTGATTGTGGACGATCAGCCTTGTTGGGCTGAAAAAAATGCCAGTCCGCTAGCTAGCAAAACAATTTTGAAGCTAAATTTTTCTGCCAGCCCCTGGTTGGCCAGCGGGCTGGCAAATGTAAAAATATGTTGGTCTTGTTTTCAGCCCAAAAGGGCCGATCGTCCCGATCCGTTTGCCAGCCCGTTCATCATAATGGGAATTCTAACTGCTGCTTCTATATATCTTAAAGTTCATCTTAATTCGTCGTATACTCTCCAGCTCATATGATTAGAGCTACCGTCTGATGCTATCAATGAAAATCACCTTTTATCCTGCATTAGACCTAAGAATATCACATTTCTTTGTAGCTAAGAACTGATTCTCATACGTTAATAAATGGATCTTCGAGGATTTTTCTAGTCCATAAATAGAAAAAATTTGCATTCGTTTTGGTTCATGCAGATTGCCGAATAACTTTTTTTTAATTAACAACCTTAAGAATAACGTGTTGCAAGATTTAACGAGTAGACCTGTTAAAAATGTCGTTGACTAAGTAAATACTGCATAGGCGTTTTGAGTGACTTCATCTTTTGTTTGCAATCAATATATATTCTCATTCAAAGTGTCCTATGACGAATACTTCGTGAACTGTTCCGATTTGCTTTCTCAGATGCCTTTAATCTTAAGCAGATCATCTTCTTTGATATTTATGACGCTTTTTGAGCTACCTAGCTGTATACCAACTCCATTTTAAGTTTCGATATCCAATTAAACAGAGACACACAAACGCCTCGTTTCTTGATTGAGAATTTTTTGTATAAGCTGTTACGTGGAGCATTGCAAGCATTTCAACGTATTCCTGCTTGTAATCCCTCACAGTATTTGAAATATCAGCTCACTGATCTGCATCTTGAAACGTAAAACCTATGCTTCTCTTTCTAAACTTTGACACTTCTTATTCCCATCATGATGACATTATGCCCTAAAAAATTTGAAGCAAAATTTTTTTGCCAGCCCGCTGGCTGGCCAGCTTGCTGGCAAACGGATCAGTTTTGCTGCAAATTTTTTAGGGCATAATGTAGGGATAGATTTAGGTCGCAGGATCTGATAGGTGCTTTTCAGGATCAGTCGATAGATTCACCTCATTTCCGAAGACTTCATTTCCAGAATACTTGTGATTCAGCCAGCGGACGGCATTAAGAAGCTATCTGCAAAGCATAGATTCCTGCTATTAAACTACTTTCTAAAGGTTCACGATGCTTCAAGTTTCAAGCAGAATTGTAATGTTTACTTCCGGAGAAGAAGAGACGTTTAAAATTCTTTTACCCATTCCCGCTTAGATCTTCCCGCTTCTGATCTAAGTTGCAAATTTTCTTTGCAAACCCGCTGGCTGGCCAGCTAGTCTGCTAGCAAACAAAATCAGCCCATTAGGACTGATCGTCGACGATCAACCCTAATGGGCTGATCGATCTACCAGCCCTCTCTGAACTAAATTGTCCTGAATGTCTAATCATTAATAGAATATAATAATAATAATAAGACACCATCTCTTATTATGTGTAGTACTTTTTGCGCCAAAAAAATCAGCCCATTAGGACTGATCGATCTACCAGCCCATTATTCTTAACTTCTTATGCACTTGGTGCACTCAAAGTTCGCGCGAGTACCTATGCCAAACAAAATGATACATAAAGCCCTATCTTGTGTATTCATCATGTCAAAATGCAAAATTTTTTATGAAAACCCCCTCTGGACTCATCCTCTTGTAAATATTTGTTGCGTTGGCACCTCAAAGGGCGCTGGGACTTGAGTGGTGTTCCCAACACGCACTTAAGTCTAACATTCATCCATCATGCACTTACGTAAAAGCCAACTTAAAAACGTAACAAACTTAACCATTCAGACTTAAGAAAATTGGAATCCCAACCAACCCGAAAGCCAACTCAGAATCCATCCCCAAAAGGTGACTTAGTTTTCATTTTGCAAGCCTGGCAAAATCAGTCTGGCTCCCGGACATGGGTCGCGGGAGCCGTCCCGACGGCAGAATCAACTTGACTCCTAACTAGGCCATGACTCCAGCTCCAGAGCTAGCTCATGACTTGTAACTACTTGGCTGGCTCACCACAGGTTGGAGGCTCAGTCCTTGACTTCCTAACTTGCTCTGAGATTTTTAGGGAGTGTCACCCCATAGAGTCTTACAGGGCAACTTAGTGCACCTGAGTAAGCTTTACAACATCCTCCCCTCGTTTGAAAAAGCTGATGTCCTCATCAGGGCCAAACTAGACCTAGGACGCATGGCACGGGCTTAATTCACCGGGCTTAACAACTTTAAATTAAAAAAATACATTGGCAGTAGCACAGGAAAAGTGTAGATCAAGTGGGTGTTTATACAAGAGACATGCCGCCAGGTAGTGCATTGTGTGCCAATCTGGGAAAACGGCTGTTGCGTTGATTTTTCTGCAGGTAATTGGTTAGTACTTCAGGAGCTTCCGCCTTAAGTTTGTCTTTGTACTCCCAAGAAGCCTCAATGAGTGGAGCCCGTAGCCACTTCACTAGATATTCACGTTGAACGCCAATTTGCTTTCTATGTGCCAATATTTGTTCTGGTACAAGCTGTCTCTTCGTATCATCAAGTGCCGTTGGTGGGTGACGGAGTCTGTGTTGTCGATCAAATCGCTCATCCGGTTTGTACCGTTTGAGTAATGAGATATGAAACACATTGTGTATATCCAAGCTGGATGGCAGCGCCAATCGATAAGCCACTGGGTTGATCTTCCTTGTGACATAGTATGGTCCAGCATAAGGTCGAACGAACTTATGAGATAAGCCTTTTGGTAACGCGATATTTTTAGTATTCAGCCACACTTGATCACCTTCCTTAAATTCTAGTTCTCGTTGATGTGGGTTTACGTCAGCTGCCATGCTCCATTGTGATTGCTCTAAAAATGTCTTCACCTCTGTCAGCTTCGTGTGCCACTCATTGATGAATTCCACCACAGTGGGTACCGGAGTTTCTTGCACACGCAGCACATTGCCTTAGTCACGCCCCACCAACTCTGGTCGATAGCTCTTATAGATAAGCGATCGGCAGCTAACCACCCTGTGCTTTACACCCAAATTCGAACAGCATCTCTGTATCAATGGTTAACCCGTACAGTTCGAATATGTCACCCCGCACCCCACAAGGCACAGACCGTGCTTTCACCTACCTAGGCAGCAGCACTTTGCCTCATCTGTCCTACGTGCAGACGGCGTCAGGCCCGAACCGCGAGAACTGACCGTGCTTACACCTCAAGGGCAGCACATTGACTCATCAAGTCCCCCGTTCTGCCGACCGCCCCGACCGTGGACGCACTCGTGCTTACACTGTGGGCAACACCTTGCACAACGGCTGTCCTGACAAATCCCAAAAAATGGTCCTCCCTGTGAGACTTGCGTAGCTGATCGGCTAGTTGGCTCTGATACCACATGTTGCGCCAGTGCCTCAAAGGGTGCTAGGACTTGAGCGGTTTCCCCAACACGCGCTTAAGTCTAACATTCATCCATCATGCACTTACGTAAAAGCCAACTTAGAAACGTAACAAGCTTAACCATTCAGACTTAAGAAAACTGGAATCCAACCAACCCGAAAGCCAACTCAGAATCCGTCCCCAAAAGGTAACCAAAGGCAAAGACAAGCCACACAAGAAACCCAAGGCATAGTGGTTGCCAAACTGACCAAATGGCATAGCGGCGAGCCACACATCGGTGACGTGGACCCTTAGGCGCCGACGACGCAAAAAGGTTGTAGTAAGGGTCCTTCCACTTGGACCAGTCCCGGAGGCGAAACCGAAATGGTAATCATCCCCAAGGATCAACTTTATTAAATTTGGAAGAGGTTACATTCATACATAGACTGACTGGTCTCGGGGCCACCAACACGTGCTGGGCATTGTGCCTGGCTCGTGCTGGTAGAGGGAGCTGAGACCTGGCGACTGGATTCCTGGCGTTGGTTGAGCTGCCCAAGTTCTGTCTGCCGGACTCCCCCCTATAGTTCTGGTGTGATTCGGCGCCCCCCCTTTGTCCTGGAATATAGTGTTTTATGGTAAAGCACGCTTTTCTGGACTTAGTTTTTATTTTGCTGATTGAGCTTAGCAAGCTTGGCAGAATCAGTCTGGCTCCTGGACATGGGTCCCGGGAGCCGTCCCGGCGGCAGAATCAACTTGGCTTTTGACTAGGCCATGACTTGAGCTCCAGAACTAGCTCATGACTTGTAACTACTTGGTTGGCTCACCACAGGTCAGAGGCTCAGTCCTTGACTTCCTAACTTGCTCTGGGACCTTGAGGGAGTGTCACCCCATAGAGTCTTACAGGGCAGCTTGGTGCACCTGAGTCAACTTTACAACAATATTACTAGGGTATGGACTCATTCTTTTGTTGAATCAGGTATAAGAAAATGGTGCTCAGGTCCTCATTGTTGGCATCTGAACTAAATTGTCCTGATATTTGTTTTGTGTGTAGTATGGTGTGGACACGATCCATGGGGCAAAAGTTGGGATGGAAGAAAGTGCAAGCTATGCAAATATTGATCATACTAAGGTTTTTTCTTTTTTCTTTTTCCTATTTGAAATTTTGAAAATGATAATTGTAACTATTGAGAACATCGTCTCTTATTGTTTGTGTTCTGTGTACATGCCATAGTTACAATCACAAGTTGAAGATCTTGTTAGAAAACTGACTTGATCATACAAGTAACCCAAGACAAGATTCCTATTGTTGTTAGACAATAGTCATACACATGAGAGAGAACAACAATGTTGAAGTGATGTACTACAACTATGTCCCATTACAAATGAAGTAGGGTGCCAACTTACATATATACTTTCTCTAAACTACGTGTAAGGTAAAAAGCAAAAAGCAAATAGCAAAAAACAAAAAGCTAATTGCTATCATTACTACCTATATTGGATAAACACCCAAGGTGATTTTCTAAGTGATAAAAGCAAATCCTATTCTAGTAGTAGTGCGCCCACCTACATGCATGACTAAAAAATTACTATAAATAGTAATGACCCTAAAATATGATTTACTATAAATAGTAATGGCCCCTATAATTTGCAGGCATGGCCAAACTATCACTAATTAATACCAAATGATAACATTAGGGGTACTAAAGTAAACATTAACTCTAGATGAACTTGATGGACTTTGGTTGAGCTACTCCCTCTGGATGTACACTTCATGTTTGCATTCCAACCACTCTCTCCAAATAGAATAGAATATCATCCATGAACCAAACCAAATATGCAAGTAAAAGAGCATCTCCAATAGAAAGGTAAATGTATACAATACTTCCTCACACAAAGTAGCTGATACTCCCCTTCAAATACTTTCTCACACAAAGTACTTGACATTATCTTTTCCATGGAATCTCTTACCTCTATCTCACACACAGAGTCACTTGCACCAAACAACTTTTCAACCTAGAAAGCATTTCATCATAATATTTATTTTGACACTTTGTCATATGCAGACTTGGTGTACGTCCATCTTCAACCATGTTGTTTTTCTTGAAGCTAAACAACAATCTGTACTGTTAATTTTCAACGGCTAATCAACAACCTTGGCTTCCCAATATTATAACAGAATCTACCACATGACATAACATGAACATGGATAGATTCTAGAACCTTTCTCCAACTCAAAATAGAATTTATCTCACTTGGTACCACCACATGAACAATCAACTATGACTTGGATGGTATCCATGAATTACATGGCAACCACAACAAGCAATCACTTCGATTACTCATAAATCTGAAGTGATACTAGTTCAGATAGACAAGAAAGTTTCTACAACATAACCAAGTTAATATGACTTGAATAGAAACCAAACCGATACAACGTGGAATGTTGACCACACAGCTTGCCACACCTGTCACTTGTAACAACGAAGTTATCATTTGCCACCATGATAAGAAACTGTGAAAACATCCTCTTGAATATCGATTTATCTATATAGACTCATAGTCTATACCTCTCATGCAACTTCCTCTTAAGAATTTGCACCTTTGTCGATTCCAACCTCGAAAAAACTTTGTCAATCTTAGAACGTCTGAAGTTGACCTTCCTTCAGTATGCTTGTTGGTAGCTGCATTTTGCAGCTTCAGCATCACCTTGATCGCTGATTGTCTTCCCCTACCATCTCTTTTGTTTCATGTAGAGTTTTCTTTCCCTGTGAGTTAACCCTTCCATTTTGTGACGAACCTTGTTCTGATTACTCTCGTGAATCCGTTCTTTACCTTGCACATGATTGCAAACAACTCCTAGTTGTATTGCTGATCCTTACTCTTGAGACCTCCCTCAGCATGCATCAAGGTTCACCATTGGATCCTAGCAATCTGTGTATTTCCATGCTTCCTTGCATGTAATCATCCTCAACTTGCATGTGATAAACTCCCACTTATATGTGATTGTCTTGCTGTAAGTCCTCTTAAAAGCTCTAGGGCGCCCACTGTCAATACTTAACAGCTCCAATGACGTAGCCTGAATGACCTCTTCAATGAATTTCAACTATTCGTAGTTTGCTTGGCCTTTTTTGACGCCTGATGCATGGATGCACTTAGTTCTCTCTTCTTTCCAGATCTACGCTGTAGCTTCTCTCTCTCTTTAGTGGCCTTTCCTGATGCCTGATGCATGCATGCACTTAGTTCTCTCTCCTTTCCAGATCTACGCTGTAGCTTCTCTCTCTTTAGTGACTATATATTCTCTTTCCAGCAACTGTCTTGTATTGTAGCAGGTCTGATTTCTAGCAATCCAGCTATCTACCCTGCTGTCTTCCAGCAATCTAACCTGAGATCACCTACCGTCTTCCAACGATCTGATTTGTCGTTTTCCAACAATCTGACCTGCTATTTTTCAGTGAACTATTCCAGTGATCTTCCTTTTGATCAGTAGCGAATAATTCCAGAAATGACTTGCAAATTTGCGACCTCAAGCAACAAGCTGATATGCAAACAACAATCAGATTTGATCCTAAAATCTGAGGGAGATTCCATAATCTCCTTCTTGCAGCTCACCTCTTTCCTTGTACACCGGATCTTCTCCCACAAAGCTACGACCATTGTAGTTGAAGATCAAACTTGAGAGCTGGCTAGGGACACCACCTGCACCTGCTCTTCTCCTTGAAGATGATGGCCAAATCAATTCCTTGTGAATTGATTCTGTTCATTGAAGTACCTCCTTGTTCTCTTGAATCTTGAACCACGCTCTGATACCATCATGCTAGAAAACCGACTTGATCATACAAGTAATCCAAGACAAGATTCTATTGTTGTTAGACAAAAGTCATACACATGAGAGAGAAGAACAATGTTGAAGTGGTGTACTCCAACTATGTCCCATTACAAATGAAGTAGGGCACCAGCCTACATATATACTTTTTCTAAACTATGTGTAAGGTAAAAAGCAAAAAAGCAAATAGCAAAAAACAAAAAGCTAATTGATATGATTACTACCTATATTGGGTAAACACCCAAGATGAGTTTCTAAGTGATAAAAGCAAATCCTATTCTAGTAATAGTGCGCCCACCTACATGCATGACTAAAAAACAAATTTACTATAAATAGTAATGATCCTAAAATACAACTTACTATAAATAATAATGGCCCCTATAATAGCACGCAGGCATGGCCAAACTATCACTAATTAATCCTAAATGATAACATTAGGGGTACTAAAGTAAACATTAACTCTAACAGATCTCACTCAGGTGACCGATGCAGTTGCTGAATATTCTCATCATGTGGATGTCATGGAAATTGAACAATCGATAGAAAACCAATCCGCAATAGAAAATGTGCTTAACGAGGACATACAAGCACAAGAATAGAGATTATAATAAGTATCATACTTATTAAACTTAGACAAATTTATTTTGCAGTTTGAATGAGATAGGGGTGGTTAAGACAAACCTAAAGGATTAACTATACAGTGTTAGGCGAGTGGCAGAGTGCAATACAAAATATTTTAAAAAATGTTTTATTGAAGAAGAGTTACAAGACATTGAAAATATTTGTGCAGGAGAGGAAAAAAAGAGAAATGCTCTTTGGTATCCACTAACTCACTACATGTTGGCAAGGGTTTATTTGAGGTACTTGTGTTATTTTTTATTGCATTTTGATTTGATATAACATTGTGCTTGATATGTCGTGTACTTATGGAATCGTTTTTCGGTAGAATGATATCAATAGAGATTTGGCTGAAGCACAGGAGAAGCATGAAGCAATGAGAGATAGCTCAAAGAAGGGAAAAAGCTTAAAAGATGCCCAAAGTGGTGTTGTCATGAAATGGTTGACAAAGATGTCGAAAATGTTGGGAATTGTTAATCCTTCCCTTGGAGAAGTTTGGTTTGAAAGGGTGACAACTATGGATGTCGGGGGCACTAGTTTTTCGATGGGCCTCGAAAAACTACATTCATTGAGGTGTGCAAATGTGGCTAATGAAACATGAAATACGTGGTTGGCTATGGCAATAGGACCGATGAGAGCTCAATTTGGTATTCTTGGAGGTGATAGGGACTTTCGCCTGTGGGTGGTGAAAGAGACATGGTTTACACATCTTGTGGTTCTAGCAAAACTTGTCATGGCAATGCTACGTGAGCTCGGTATGTAGTTATTGCAAGTTTAACATGTGCCTATGTGAAAGCAAATTGTATGCTTATCTTTTTTCATTTTATTCAATTTCATTATGTTATAGCTTCATCAATTCCGTCCAACTTTGGTGATGATGGCCCATTGGAGGAGTACATAATGGAATATAAGGTGAGGTATCGCAAACAATTATTCGCTAGCATGGAGCCAGATATGGATCTCACGAAATTGTAAACAGAGCAAGTTGACATACAAAATGCTGGAAAGCGGGTTGTTTGGAGGTACAACGTTCTCTTGAAATGTACTCAGTTTCATTCATCAAAGTCTTATGCTTTCATTTGTCAAGAAATATTTTGATTGGAATTCCTTCTTTGAATATTTTCAGATATGTGCGGTAGTGCCAAAAGGATCATGCATTAGGATCCATGCCTCGTGTGCTCCGCATGTGGAGTCAAGTTTCAAACAAGCAACACTCCATGTATTCAGAGCAGTGTCATCTTTTGAGAGGCGATGGATTGACAGAATGGGAGATTACCAATTGCCCATGGTGGATAGATTTCGAAGAGGGTTCTTATCCAAAAGAAGAGCATGCCATGTTTGAGAAACACAAAAAAGGTGAGTTGCGTGTTCAGGTCGTAGATATAATGCTCCCAGAATCTGTGGAATTTGAGAGCTCCACACTTGACGTTAGGTTGAAGGTTGCAGAGGCAAGAGTTACAAAGAGACAAAGTGTCCCTACTCTTAGAGCTACAAAGAGAGATGCCAAAGAAAAAATAGTCGCACAACCAATTAGCTTGGAAAATGTATGGGTTGCCAAGAAAAGAAAGCGAGAACAATTTACATACAAGGCACCAAGCCTCAGAAAGAAGGTTACTAATTCTCATATTGTATATGTCCATGGAGATGTTATTCACATTGCGAAGGTTTTATGCAAAAAAAATTAGCCCCAGAGATGTTGTCTATTATTGAGCACTTGAAAGAAATATGTGTGGGGCTGGAAATATGTGTGGGGCTGGGGGAAAGACATAGAAGAGGAAAGCCTGTCATGTATGGTGCTGATTTAATTTTTTTGAACTTTTCCACTAGCTTCATACCTGATGGATTGCAGGATGTTCAACCATGGAACATGATGTCCAAAGAATTGTTCGATTCTACAATGCGTCTAGTCGATGCACTTTTGTATGATGATGGTCGGGTTATGTGCATTCTAGCACCCAATCATTTGACGTTGTTTCATCGAAACATTCGTAAGATTGCCTTGCTAATGTACAAGAGAGTGTGCTTGAGAGGAATTGGGGCTTTTGGAGTAAGTTCAAATGGTGATGAGGTAAGTTGTCAGAATTTCTATGCACCTATGATTCACTATACATGTTTATTTTTTAAGTCTACTTTTGAGCAATTTTCAATCGCTAATTGCAATTAATTGTTTGTGTTGCAGCACAACTTTTTGATGTCTACATTTTGTCCAGACTAGGAATGCCAAGCAAGCCTCCTATCGGAGGTTGCGATAACTTTGACACATCATTGTTTAGAAGTTGCAGTGATGTATGGTCCCACTATCTACCTGCCACAGAGAGACTTACTAATAGCAAGATAACAATGCCTCATAGAGCAAGGGTGGAGAAAAGTCCCAATTTCATGCATTTTGCAATTGAGTATCTTTGTAAGATTCACGGGGTAGTATTTGACCCATTCATGGGTTGTGGAGCCACTGTTCATGGGTGCATGGCTTCAAGTCGGCATGTGGTGGTCATGGACATGGAAGAAGAACTATTAAGACATGTTGAGAGCAGAGATAGTATGTTCTATGTGAATTTTACATTTCATCTTTGGTATATCACGATTTTTTCTTCACATTTAATTGCTTTGCATGATTTGTGTTATATTGCCAATTACTAATCATTATGATGTCTTGAATCAGAGATACTACTACAGCCAAATATGCACACCAACACAGTAGTAGACCTTGATGATGATGACGAAGTTGTCCCATTTGATCCAATAGATTTGGATGACTTCATGCCATAGTAAGTACATTTATGTCACATTTAGCATTGCATTTTATTCTTGATGATCACCTTTTCAAATGAATTTACTTCATGCTCACTTCCAATAAAGTGAGTTGCCTGTGTATGTAGAGCGAGCTACACAAAATATGCGTCATGTTTGTGATGTAAAGAACAAACCGAAAAATCGACACCAAATTCGCAAAAATATTTACGTTGATGATGAGTGCATGTAAGATTGACTAGTTCACATAGACTTTATAGGTGTATTGAGAGCATTTCAAGTAGTTGTGTAAGTTTGAAATATAATACTGCAAGCGTTAAATCAGCTAAATATCTGATTGCTTGATTAATGATACTATCGTGGCGTACCAGCTTTGTTTTTAAAAAAACTCGTTGTGGACAGTAGTAGATATGAGAGAAGTTCGGCTCTTATGTTTTGTGTGGAGTCTCTTGTTTTCATGTCATGGAAATTATATCTCTTCTTGGTAGTGCATTCCTTAATTTTTTATAAAGAATGAAATGTGGTAGCTCAGTCCAAAACAAAATGAAGCAAGAATTTGCATAAGCTACTATATAGAATATATAGCTTCAAGTTTTATATAGATTTGTTACATGCAAGAGACACATATATGAAACAACTATTGTCTATATTAGGATCATAATCAAGGTTCAATATCATTTTTTTTCTTTTGAAAAACTAAAATTTAAAATAGTTTGGTGTATTATTTTAAAATTGATGATATGCTTGTTGATGTTTTAATATGGCTTTGACATTTGTGATTAAGTACAAAATTCTAATAACTTTTTATACTTTCTTTCTTATGAACTTCTCCAAACCTTAATATTGCTGCGCACATATTCGATACATACAGTTAATTTGTTATTTTTTTTTTGTTAATATTACTTTAACACAATGTCTTTAGGTTCATGTAGATTTGATCCGGAGATCGTGCTCTCTTTATTTCTCGATGATTTTGGTATTATCGAAGCTAGGGAATACTTCATATCGTTGTTTCATTCTTTTCTTCATGTTTTTGCTACAACTCATCATAATAGACACGTGTTCTTTGAGCCTTACAAGATATTCAAAAGTTTTGTTACATTGCCTTTGCAAACGTTTGAGAACATGGATTTTTTGCATTATACTGATATTGTCAAGCATGTTGATATTCATCTGAAAAATAGATTGGATCGATTATATACAAAAGTTTATGAGAAATTTAAGTTTTCTGGTCACTGCCAAATTTGCCACAAGAAGTGTAGATTAGTTGAATATCAATCTGCATTTATATTATATTTGATTATTTTTATCCCAGATGAAGTGGATTCCTCAAGCTCCATGCAGACTTCACCTCCCTCCTCTTCACGAGATCAGAAGATCAAGGATATAGTCAAGTTTCTTGAAGAAACTGATATAAAATATGACAATATTAAAGAATTTGACCCAAGTGATAATTGATCTGCATTTGTAGGAGAGACCGAATGTGCTATGTATGACTCAAATGAAATTCCTTCTCGGTCCTTTTTTTATTAACCTAAATATTACATAGATAATGATAGTTATCTCACTGTACATGACTTGTGCGATTTTTTTGATTATCGTGAAAATTAAGTGTTATGTATTTTAGCCAAAACAATAGGTGAGTTTTCTGACATTTTTTATTTTGAGTATGATGACATTGTTCTTGGAGTGGATGATGAGATCGATGATGATACACTTGCAATAGTCTTTGTTGAAGACCCATGAGCATCAAAAAAATATTTCCTCAGAGGATGAGTACATTGCTTTCCAGACCCAACTTGGTTTTGGGCCTCAAAAAATATACCAACCAAATGAGTTAAGCTCGCAAAAGGATTACAAAATAGACCACCCCGAATTGATTGAAGCAGATACCGTTGAATGTGTGAGTTCTTTTACTTTTTGTGCATGCAAGTTAATTTTGCATACTGTTTATATTCATCATAAGGACTAACATTTTAATTTTTCATATTTTCAAGAGGCCGTTCTTATTGACGAATTTGTCTTTCGAACCTACTCAGACAACTTTAACAAGGACAACGACCTTGAAAATTATCTCAATTTTTTCAAAAAATATGAGATTTGTGTTGCCCATTCGAAGTTTACAATTATCATGGCAGTGAATGCATTGTCTTTAGGTGGTCATAAGTTCATTAAACCACATAAAATAATTTTTGTTAAACGCTCAATTGTACTCAAGATTTTAAGTTATGGACCCGATAATACTATTCTCCAATCTGCTCATTTTGCTTTGTATGCAACTTACATAGAATTATGTCAAGAAAAGGAAAATGCATATATTTTGGATCCATTTGCAAGAAGAGAATTTCTCTACAACAACAAAATGCAACTGGTATTAGAAAAAGAAAAAGAAGATGACAAGGAGATATAGATAATTCAATCAGTAGGAAATGTATTTTTTTTCCAAAACCAATTACAAATATATAGTACAATGTTGTGTCTGTCAATTTACCTCCCTTGATATAGAAATTTACATGCCTTTTGAACTTGATGTAATTTGTAGATTTTATTTGATGTCGTATTTGTGTTCGTCGATAGAACCATTGAAACAGCTGAAGAATATATTTGTGTCTACCATTGAGGCCACCATGTTGTGTGTTTTTATGAAATGCTGCTCTTGCTTGCCAATGAGATTTTTCCATCCATTGTGAAGACAATATACTCAAACTTCCATGATTTTCTGCTAAGGATATGGAATGGTGTCGTAATATGTTGTGCAAAATATCAACAATTTCTATCAATAGGTAAACTTCAAAAAACAAAATAAATTGGTAACTTGATATCTGTTTTTAAATGCTTACTATGTAATGTGTGATATGATCTTCTCCCCGAGCCACTTCAACTGCATCTACAAACTCAGCACAACGTTTTTGGAGCATATCAAGTAATTGTTTAAAAATATTTCCTTTCGTAATATTTTAACCATATCATCTAATTTTTTTTCATACTTCAACTTTCATTACCCTTGTTACTCCATCTTGAACAAAATCTTGAGTAGTAGCTACGATGTCTCTCCAAACTGAGTAACGCGTCTTAGGTGGCTTTCCTGAATGGTTAGATAAAAATCTTCGTGCCTTTACACCGCCCCTGCTTGGCTTGCAAGGTACATTTTTTTTTTCGAAAGCTTAAAGTCCTTTTGTATTTTATCTAATCTAGAAATAGCCTCCTTGAAAGATGATTTTGGCTTTGTGTTCCAAGCATATAATATGTGACAATACACAAGCTTTTCGATTATTCTAACCTCAGCATGGAGAGTGCAAATATGTATATTTTGTAGAGGAATTGGCAGAACAGGTTTCCAATTTGGATCCTCTTTGTCTCTTGTTATTCTTGTGTTCTTGGTCATATCATTTGATGATTTTATCCAATATAAACGTGGATTTTTGGAGGTTGGTCCATGGGAAACGTTGAACATACATTTTAAAGATTTCAAATCACCAGCCAAATGCCACTCTATCTTGAAGCCTCCTATTCCAAGTACATTGAAAAGTTTCCCATCCATATGCTCTTTGATGATTCTGGGATATGTTGTTTTGCTAAACCCCCATGACAGAATGTCATGATCTTCCTTTAAAACCTAAAAAATGGATAGACAAAAAACTAGTCAATTGATAACAATATCAAAACCCAAGTAACATACAATATCAGAACTCATTATATTTTAAAATATCATACCTCAAAGGTTGCCAACCCCAAATGTCATTTTTGGACTGAACACTGAAGTTAGAATCTCCTTGATCGTTAGTCTTTTGAAGTGTTCCATTCATGAGTGTTATACTCACTCTCTCCATTTTTTGTCTTTTAATAAGTTTTGATTCATCCAGCTTCAGTACCAAGACTATCTTACTGTCTACCTTTTCCGTGGAAATATCATAGAAATGTATAATAAATCTTAATGACGTATTCATATCGACAAATAAGTTATTTGACCGATTGTAAGACATGGATTTTTTGTCCTTTGATTGATATACTTTCTCGATATGAAATGGAACACCTATAATCTTTTGAATTCCTCTATTCATTGAATCACACTCCGATTTTATTTGAAATGGTCGTGGAATAGGAAATTTCTTAATGCTAACCAGTGTCAAAGCTTGTTTCATAATCTTAAATATGGTGCCATAAGCATCTCTGCTTATTCCAACAAAATCACATGCTCCTAGAATTATAATATTGTCAAGTATTTTTTGTACTTCAATCATTAATGCATCAACAATTTTTATCTTAACACGACTGTTTCGATTATTGGTTATCAATGACTCAGTTGATTTTGTTGTCAACACAGAGCCCAAAGACTTGTCTATAGTAACATTGTCTTTCACATTTTGATTCCCAACCAATGCAAATCTGTAAAAAAAAAATAATAATAATAATAGATGATTAATGTTACAATTTACAGTCATGCTAAAACAATATAAGATCTGAACTCTTGAAGTATAAAAAAGATTGCAAAGGCCAAAAGTCAAAAACTTACTTGAATGCATAAATCCTCCTTTTTCGATAGCCTCCTGTTGATGACAAAATAGAAATATTTGTGTTGATCACTCGCTTTTGTTTTTTTGTTTTTAACTTTTTACCTATCAAGTCAACATCTTTCAATACTTGTGAGTATGTAGAACGACCATTATTCAATTTGATTTTCATTTGATCAATATTTTTTCTTGTACTCACTATGATTTTTTGCAATAATTCACTATTATTTCATAGATTTTTTTTTTTTTGGAGAATCTCATTCTCTAGCAATTTTATTCGTAAAATATTGTCTTTTTGAGCACAATCTGAAGATATACGTCTAATTACATCCTCTAAACAATGGATTCTTTCCATTAAAAATGCGTTACCATATTCTTCTAATCTTTTACAATAACCTAACAAACCATTCTTTCCATGACAAACAAAATATATCAATTGAGTAGCAGAATACGGATCTTTAGGATATAATGTCCCATTTACCTAGAGGTCCAGATTTGCTTTTTTGCCAGCCCTATAGTGCAAACAATCATCAACTGATAAGCAAGATGCTTTGACACCTCTTTTAATCAAAGGAGCATATTTTTCAGGAAGATCTATATGGAGATGAAATTTTTTCATTGTAAGAAGAAAAAGTAGATTACGATCCAATATCAGTTCAACAAAAAAATAAATAAATGAAACATACTCAGCGCCTTTATACATTTCACATATCAGTCTATCATTCCACATAGCACTTGAAGAATGAGATTGATCTTTGATTCAAATGTTGTCATGCCGCTCATTTTTTTATTTTTGAGTTTTGAGTTTTCTCAATCCGTGTATTTTGGTTGCTGCTCTTTTTTTTTCAAATCTTGCCATCGCTCTTTTCTCTCGAGAGATGTAGGCATTTTATATAGCATTCAAAGATGGTGACTGCTAATTGATGCAAATGTTATAACGATGTCAATCTATTTTTCCTCTAGTTCGTTCAATCTATAGTGTAATGTAGTTGGTGCTCTTCTTTTCAATTCTTGCCCCCACTTGCTCTTCTCCCAAGAGTTTATTTCTCCCGAGGCATGAATTTTTCTGAGAGAAACTTTAGTTAACCACGACTGTGATTATGACTGTAACCAAAGCGGTTTTATATTCGAACTACTGCGGGCAGACACTTCTTATATTATAATTTTTAATTTTGACATGTTCGTCCATCCTACGTGGCATTTCTTATAGGGCCCTTTTGTACTCAAGAACTCACGCTTCTGCTGTATTGATCAATTGAGTCATTGATTCTCTTTTCTGATCTCTCTCTTTCATCGTTTTATTGTATGTGTGTGTCTATATCTATATCTATATATATATATATATATATATATATATATAAACTTATGTATAGTTTTGCGCATGTGTATGGGTGCACCCATGCATCCTCCTCCCCTCACCCATGCATGAGATTTTTCTAACTAAAAAACTTGGGGAGAAGGATGCATGTATGGGGAAAAGGATACACGGCCCTCCTCCCCATGCATGCATCTAAGGGGCCCACTCCAAATTCAAATTATCCTTTAACAACACACATAGTGTTTTGAAGTGCATGTACATACTTTCATTGTGAAAGGTGTTAAACAAATGAGACTTTCATTATCAAAAATTTGAGGAGTGTTCTAAGGATTTTTTAAATTATCAAACTTTCCACTGGAAAGGTTGAAATAAAAATGCATTTCTATGAAGATCGGCCTCCATTGCCCGTCAACGACGGGCACTCTTTACTGGTGTATATATATATATACATATGTATATATATACACACACACACACACACATGTGTATACACACATATATGTATATATATATATATGTCTCGGAAGCAAGACTGTTTCGTGTTTGACTTCTTCTTCTTACTGGCGAACAATTTTCTGTCCTTGATTTTTTTTTTTTTGTGCGAAAGCTCTTACAAGGTTCCAGACACGCACTACGCATTACAAAACACACAACAATCAAGACACACATCACAAGACAAAGAGATACACGCAAATAGAGTGGCTATGTTATCAGTTTGGTTTTGGAACGAGATCGTCAGTGTCTCGCTCGTTGGCGAATTGACACGTGTTCTGCTCGTTGGCAGACTTTCATATACAACTCTAGTATTTTTACTTTCTTACTCTATTCACTACGTCTCTCTCTGTCTCTTACAGATCTTTGTATTATGATCTCGATGTTATAATCCAGAGAGGATCATTTATACCTCCACTATGTGGAGTTTACAAGATAGCTAAACGTAGAATCACAAGACTAGTTAGCACTAATCAACTAGTTAGTTAATCTCCGTCATTGCTATTCGTTTCAGTTGGGTGTGAAGCCCGTTGAGCTACTAGCTGGCAGCACGAAAGATTTCTCTTTGTTTGTTTCGTAATCTCCCGTTTGCCTTCGTTCTTTTTGTTTCTTTTTGTAGTTTTCGTTTTGCATCCCTTTTGCAGTTTGTGGTCCTGGAGGTGTGTTTACGAATCGCGAATGATTCACGAATCATTCGTGCTTCGAGTCAAAGACACATTGACTGTCGCGAATTGTTCTCGTTCGACCTTTGTGTCTTGTTTGTGCAGCGACAAAGTTGCAAGAGTTCACCATTTCTAACACTCCCTCTTGAACCTTGTAGCTTTGTTCGTTTAATCCAATTGCCTTTCTTTGCTTGGTAAAGAGTGGCTTGTCGAGCAATTTTGTGAGGAGATCTGCAATCATACTTTTTGATTCTATGAACTGGACATGGAGCTCTCCTTTCGAGATTAAATCTCGAATGTGATGGTACTTAAGAGGAATGTGCTTCGTCTTTGAATGAAAGGCAAGATCCTAGGACAGATAGATGGCACTCTGAGAGTCCATCATCATCGTGTTTGCCCCCTTTTGTGGTATCCTGATTGCCTCAAACATCATTTGTAGCCACATTACCTCATTCGCCACTTTCGAGACTGCGACATACTCAGCTTCGCAAGAGGATTGAGCTACTAAGGTTTGCTTTTTCAATATCTAGCTAATTGCAGCTCCACACGCTATTGTACATCCTCCAGTAATGGACTTATTGTCATCTTTGTAGCTCGTCCAGCTCGCATCACTGTAGTGATGCAGCTCAAATCCTTTCTCTTCGTTTCTAGCTCTGTAGGTTAATCCAATATTTTGGGTACCCTTCAGATATTGTAGGATTCGTTTGGCCATTTGCCAATGTGCTAGACTAGGATTGGAACAAAATTGGCTCAATGCCTAAACAGAGAAGACCAGATTGGGTCTGGTACAAATTATCAAGTATATCAGACTACCGATTAAGTTCTGGTAGGGTATACCTGCCATCTTCAGTTTCTCCTCTTCTGTTTTTGGGCAATCCTGTTTCATGAGATTGGCTTTAGCTATCATTGTGTGGCTTTCTCTTTGCAGTCCATCATATGGTACTGCTGTGAAAAATACAGATCCTAAGTGGATCTAAACTCCAAGATCATTGGCTTGAATGCTTGCACTCCAAACTACATAAGCTAGGAATTGGCAACACATTCTATGCTACCTAGAATGCAAAGAACTTGATCAAAAAGCATTTATCACAAATGGAAACTTCCATAAACATCAAGTGCACACAACAATGCTCTCAATGGAGGAAGAAACAATGACAATGATCTATTGATCTCAATGAAGCATACAAAAGGTTTCTCCAACCTGTTCTCCACGACTTCCCTACTATTTATGGATGAGGAAGATGACTCTCTCTCCTCTCTCTAGAAGGTACTTGACCCTAGATATTCCCTATATAGGAAAAATAGCTAAAAATGGCTTATATGACCAAAATACATCAAAATGGTCTCATTTTGAAGGGTATGAAGTTTGACACTTCATCATACTGAAAAAATACAGTAAATAAAAACATTGTGGCCTGGTTCACACGTGTGAAACTCCAGAACCAAAACTATTTACAATTTTAGCCAATTTAGGCCTCAAACTAGCTAGGAAATGTTGACAATTTTCACACTCCCTCTTCAACATTGGATGCTAGTTTCAACATAGTCTTTGAGCACATTCCAAGATTAGATCTATGCATTAAATATAGGTCCTTTCCCAATGGTTTGGTGAAGATATCAGCCACACACTCCTTTGAAGAGACATGTTGAAGCTCCACCTCTTTGGCAATGACTTGATCTCTCACAAAATGGTGAGCAATCTCAATGTGCTTGCTCCTTGCATGAAAAACAGGATTGCTTGCCAAGCTTTGGGCTGAAAGGTTATCACAAAGTATGATTGGAGTCTTCTCTGATTCCAGCAAGTGAAGATCCAATAACATCCTCTTGATCCAAAGAATCTCCTTGGTGCATGTTGTTAATGCCTTGTACTCGGCTTCGGTGGAAGATAGAGAGATAGTTGGTTGCTTCTTTGATAGCCATGAGACCACTCCATCTCCAAGATAGATTGCAAAGGCACTTGTTGACTTCCTATCCATTTGATCACCTGCAAAATCTGAATCTGAAAATCCACAAAGGTTAGGTGTAGTACCTCCATACAAGATGCCAAAATCTCTAGATCCCGAGATGTATCTAAGTACTCTCTTTCCTAGCTTCCAATGAGCCTCACTAGGATCTTGCATAAATTGGCTTAGTTTACCAACCACAAAGCTTAGATCAGGTCTTGTGATGGTTAACCATATAAGAGATCCTATTAGCTTTCTATAGAGAGTAATGTCCTTGAAGGATCTTTCATTACTTCTTGTAGTTAGCTTTACATTTGATTCCATAGGAGTAGAAACAACTTTACAATCTTCCATATGGAACCTTTTTAGAATAGAGTTAACATACTTTTCTTGACATATGAATGTAGATTTAGAAGTTCTAATAATCTCTATTCCTAAGATATAATGAAGTTTGCCAAGATCTTGAATTTCAAACTCTCTTTTGAGTGCCATCTTGATTTCATCTATATCTAGATTGTTACCACCACTTAAGATAATGTCATCAACATAGATCAAAAGTAAAGTGATATCATTTTCATTCAATCTAAAGTAGAGAGAATGATCATACTCACTCATAACAAAGTTTTGAGAAAGTAAGAAGGAATTGAGCTTAGCATACCAACTCCTTGGTGCTTGCTTTAGCCCATACAAACTCTTTTGGAGATAGCACACATGATTAGGCTCATCATGTGAAACATAGCCCTCGGGTTGCTCCATGTAAATATCTTCTTCAAGATCACCATTCAAGAAGGCATTAGTAACATCCATTTGCCACATATCCCAATCATAAAGAGTTGCAAGAGAGATTAGGATTCGAATAGTTACCATCTTTGCCACGGGTGCAAAGGTCTCATCATAGTCAATACCATATTCTTGAGCATACCCCTTTGCCACCAACCTTGCCTTGTACTTGTTGATTGATCCATCTTGATTTGTCTTGATCTTGAAGATCCACTTACAACCAATTGCCTTCTTGTCCTTTGGAAGCTTTACCAACCTCCATGTGTTGCTTTTGATGAGTGCTTGATGCTCATGATCCATGGCTTGGATCCATTCCTTCTTTTGAATTGCTTCACCTACACAAGTTGGTTCATCAAAAGAGGTAAGAAAAGCAAAGTTAGAGTTGTCCACCACTTGCTTTCCTTTTTCATCATAGGTTAGCCTTGATGGCTTAGCCCTTTGCCTTTGAGTCTTCCTTGAAGTTTGCTTTGGAGTGGCATCTCCATCTTCATCCAAGACATCTTGCACATCATGATGATTAGTAGGCACATCAACATCAACATCAACAACATTGGAAACATTCTCTTCATGAAAGATGACATCCCTACTTATGACAACTTTCTTTGTAGAAGGAATGTACACTTTGTAAGCCTTGCTTACTTCACTATAGCCAACAAACACACCCTTCTTTGATGAAGGATCTTCTTTAGTTCTATCATCAAGTGTGATATTGACAAAACATGTACATCCAAAGATCCTACAATGCTTGACACTCGGCCTTCTACCATAAAGAACCTCATGAGGAGTTTTACCATCCAAGGAAGCACTTGTCCATCTATTACATAGATAGTTAGCACATGCTAAAGCTTCCCCCCAAAAAGACTTAGCAAGATTAGCATGTAGTCTCATTGCCTTGGCACATTCACAAAGGGTTCTATTCTTCCTCTCGGCCACTCCATTCTGTTGTGGAGTCCTAAGACTAGACATCTCCCTCTTAATCCCATGTGCTATACAAAAGTCTTTGAACCTATTTGAGGTGTATTCCCCTCCATTATCAGATCTTAAGCATTTGATCTTTGTATTGAATTGGTTTTCCATTTCATTCTTGAACTTGACAAATGCAGCAAACACTTCATCCTTACTTTTAAGAAGATAGATCCAAGTATACCTACTAAAGTCATCAATGAAAGTTGCATACATCTTTGCCCCACCATTGCTAGTTGTACTAGAAGAATGAATATCAGAATGCACAAGTTGAAAAGCTTCTTTAGATCTAGAAGTAGATCTAGAATAAGCAAGTCTATGAGATTTGGACAAGGCACAATGTTCACAAACACTATTGTTTGCAACAAGACTTTTAGGGAGACCAAGAACAAGCTCTTTCTTTGCCATTACCTCCAAAGATTTGAAGTTGGGATGGCCCAACCTCTTGTGCCAAACTTCTTGGTTTGTCAATTGCTCCCTAGCCATACATCCTTCATGATTAGAGATCACACATGCATCAAGCTTGAAAAGTTTACCATGCCTCCTACCTTGAGCAATCAAGGATCCACATTTACTTATCAAACATGCATCTCCAATGAACTCCACATCAAGTCCTTTGTCAATCATTTGACTTACACTAAGCAAATTCTTAGTGATTGAAGGAATGTACAAAACATTTTCAAGATTTGCTTTCCTATTTGTTGAAAGGGAAATAGGAATAGTGCCTATGCCTTTGATGTCACATTGACCATCATTTGCAGTGTAGATGATGTTACCTTCTCCCTCATAAGACAATAAGGATGTAAAGTATTCCTTATGTCTTGTCATGTGAGATGAGGCTCCACTATCAATCCACCAAGGATCATTATCATCTATGTTGGCTAACAAACTTGAAGTCATAACAAGTGATTCACATGTGTTATGTTCTTCCTCATCTATTGTAAGATTTCCTTGCCTCTCTCCTTGCTCTCTTTTCTTCTTATAACATTCATTTGCAAAATGACCTTTTATCCCACAATAAAAGCACTTGAACTTTGACTTATTGTTCTTAGTAGAAGAGGAAGAGGAAGAGTGATCATCATGATCAAAGTTACCACCTTTGGACCATTTCCCTTTGCCTTTACCTTTGCCCTTGAATTTGCCTTTTGTGAAGAAAGCCTCTTCACCTCCACCTTGCAAGGATGCACCATCAAGCTTTGATTGCAACCTATGTTCTTCAGCCAATAAGATTTCTTGCAAGTCAACCACACTTGGCAAGACTCTTTGAATGGCAAAACTTTGCACAAGGTTAGCATGTTCATTTAGCAAACCATTCAACATAACTTGGACTATTTCACCATCTTTTATGTTCTCATCAATGCATGCTAAATCATCACTTAGGGACTTAACTCTCAAGATAAATGCATGAGCACTTTCACCCTCTCTTTGCCTACTAGAAAATATTTGTCTCCTTAGGGTCAATACCCTAGATGTGGACTTTGATTCAAAGAGCTTCTTTAAGGCATTCCATGCCTCACTTGCACTTTGACACTTTCCAACTTCCTTGAGAAGTTCATTTGTAACATTCATTTTAATGATATGAAGAGCCCTTTTGGCCTTCTTATCAAAACTTTGTTGCTCTTGAAGTGTGAGAGGTCTCTCTTCAATTTCTGCAACTATGTCCATGAGTTCATTCAACTCAAGTAAGGACTCCATCCTCACTTTCCAAGTAGAGTAGTTTGATGAACTCAACCTTTCACTAGACTCTAGCATGATCCCACCATTGGAAGCCATGATTCTAATGTTTCTTCAACTTTTAGGTTCTGTCCTAAAGCACTTAGCACTCACTTTTCTCTCAACAAATGATAGATAAAGAGATCTATGAAGATTTAGGACCCTAAAACACTTCTATCTTGAACCTAGATGGTTTCCAAGCATAGAAAGGAAGATTGAAACACATGCAACACTTTGCACACACTAAGAATGGATTACAAAATCAAACCAACCTGAACACACTCTTGCTTAAGCTCTCAAACTTTCCAGCAAGTGACCAAATCAAGTTATGGTGTGAAGAGTTACTTGCATTCTTAGAAAATACCCAAAACTAGGATGCCAAGATTACCTAGTAATGAACAAACTTGATCAACATATGATCAACACACTAAGATATTGATTCAACCTGTAAAACCACATGTAAACCACACTTCTAAAATTTTATAAACTCCAGCAAGTGATAAATACAAGATTTAGAGGTGAATGAATGAGCACACTTAGTGAATCACAAGACTAGCTTCACTATCTTGTCAAATCTTGGTGTTTAGATGTAGATCTAAGATCACTTCACATGAGAATGTTCCTCAACCTGTTAAGAACCTGAAAACACACTTGCATAATGGTTAACACCTTCCAGCAAATGCTCCAATCAAATTACATAAGGAGAGTTACTTACATGCTCAACAAAGTACACCAAAATTTATGCCAAAATTGATGACAATCTTTACAATATGCTCTTCACAATGGAGCTTACAATATGTTCACCCAAAAAAGGGGATCTTTCATCCAAATGGGAGCTTTGCTCAGCCTTTAGGAGAATTACAACTCACTCAAAAGAGCATTTGACATCCACTTAAGGAGAAGTTTCATCCACTTAAGGAGAGTGTTCATCCAAGAATGGAGATTGTCAACAATAGGATTGAAAAGAACATTGTTAGTATTGAATATGCACAAGCCTCACAATCACAAATGATTAGGTGTTATGATCTGATCCAAAATAGTTTCTTTTCAGCCTCTGATCTTCAATAGACCTGAAATATGCTTTTGATCCACAAGTTCAACTCACAAAACAAAGGTTAGTAAGATTTGATCAACAAAGCAATGCAAAATCATGCTAGAACTTGATCAAACATCCAAATATCACCAAAAATGGAATACTTACTGTAAATAGAAGCCAACCAGCTCTGATACCATGTGAAAAATACAGATCCTAAGTGGATCTAAACTCCAAGATCATTGGCTTGAATGCTTGCACTCCAAACTACATAAGCTAGGAATTGGCAACACATTCTATGCTACCTAGAATGCAAAGAACTTGATCAAAAAGCATTTATCACAAATGGAAACTTCCATAAACATCAAGTGCGGCCCAAAATAGCATTATACAGTCCATAATACATCAGCCTATCACTTTTGGAAAGCACCTAAGATCATACACAATAGCTTGAAGACAATACACACAACAATGCTCTCAATGGAGGAAGAAACAATGACAATGATCTATTGATCTCAATGAAGCATACAAAAGGTTTCTCCAACCTGTTCTCCACGACTTCCCTACTATTTATGGATGAGGAAGATGACTCTCTCTCCTCTCTCTAGAAGGTACTTGACCCTAGATATTCCCTATATAGGAAAAATAGCTAAAAATGGCTTATATGACCAAAATACATCAAAATGGTCTCATTTTGAAGGGTATGAAGTTTGACACTTCATCATACTGAAAAAATACAGTAAATAAAAACATTGTGGCCTGGTTCACACGTGTGAAACTCCAGAACCAAAACTATTTACAATTTTAGCCAATTTAGGCCTCAAACTAGCTAGGAAATGTTGACAATTTTCACAACTGCTTCAACACTTTTTAGGCGTATTCTGACCGACTCAATGCATTTCGCCATTTGTTCAATCTCTTTTGATCTCCAGCCCTAGGCATTTTGTTGCTTTTCCAAGATCTGTGATTTTGTAGCTTTCAAAAATATGACTCTTCATGTCTTTGATCAGTATCAAGGAATCTCCTATCATCAGCGAATCATCCACGAAAATGGTCAGTATCACAAAATCCTTTCCTACTCTTTTGATGTAGACATTGTAGTCTGGTTGAAAAGGATTGAAGTCTAGAGACTTCATAAGACCATCAAGCTTTTTGCACCAAGCTCGTGATGCCTGTTTTAGACTGTAGATGCATCTCTGCAATCGACAGACATATTGTCTGTTGTTAGGGTCATCATAGCCTTTAGGTTGCTTCATGAAATTTTCCTCCTCAAAATCTCCGTGGAGAAAGGCTATTTTCACGTCAATCTGGTGAATTTCCAGATTGTATTGTGTGGCGTATGCAAGGAGTAGCCTTATGCTTGTCATCTTGACCATGGGCAAATATGTGTCAAAATAGTCAACACCATACCTCTGCGTGTAGCCCCAAGATGTGCAAGATTGGCCATCATCCAAATCATCGGCCGCCACCTAGATCGGCCTCCATTGCCCGTCAACGACAGGCACTCTTTACTAGTATCTATATATATATGTATACACACACACACACACACACACACACACACACACACACACACACACATATACATATACCGACCACCCTTGAGCGTGATGTGTATCTTCAGACGCAAATACCAGAACATCCGGTCACACCGACGGAGATCACGTATTTGTTTAAGAAAGTGGAAACGTACAAAGTGGCCCTTCAGGGATTCCAAGGCCGCTTTGACAGGTTCAAAGGAGCAGCTTCAACTAAGTTGAGAAAGGCTAAAGAAACCATCAACGCCTATGAAAAAGTAGCCGCTCAAGTGTTGAAAGCCGGACCACAAATCCCCGTACCGGTCATGCCGCAATTCTTCCCTACATACCAAGAAGATGTACCAATGGATACAGGGCTGGATTCAAGCATGGACCAGGGGGGAGCTCCAGAAATACCTAAACAACTGCCAATTTTATCGGCAGCGCAAGCGGGTCCATCCTCATCAGAGACCACACCACTATTCAGAAGGCCCATGAATGTCGAGGACCAGATCCAAAAAAAAATTTCGCAACATCCGCATGAGTCCTCGCGTGGTGGATGGATTTTTAAGTTCAAGACCTTCGAGATAGAGGCCGGCAAAGAGTTGGACAAAATACCTGCATTGGGAGAGCAGACGGCATGGAGAATTACCGTTTTTGAAAAAACTTCGGAATCAATCAGGAGTTATGTGGCCAGCCCTCGCCAATTGCGGGTCGATCCTTATTATGTGCCAATGCCGAGAAAGAATAAATGGAAAAATTTGGGATTGGCTATGGACAAGAACACAATCCATACACCCTACATCTAGACAATATCAGTGGACTTCCACCAGGCTTTACAAACGTACCAAAGAGAGTATGGCCAATCATCCATCAGCCCTACATCTGAACAATATCAGTGGACTTCCACCGGGCTTTACAAGCATACCAAATAGAGTATGTCCACTCTCCAGATCCGACCATGCGACAATCGGCACTATTTGCAAAAGATCTAACTCTGTTGGCATCAGTGACAATCAGATGGGACGATTACCTTCCTACTCTGACATTCGATCCAAATAAGCCGATGGCCTCAGAGAATATCAAAGATCAGTTGTCGGTTGCTTGTTCATATTTTCGTGCAACAATGATGGGAGACTCTTGGGAATCAAGTTTCACATCATGGACGACCTCAAAGTGGATTGCACAACAACAAAATGCACGATTTTCGACACAAGCTTCCGATGGATTCAAAAAATTTCATAATACGTCGGAATCCGACATAAAAATACGTCGGAATCCGACACAAAAAAAAAAATTGTCTGAAAAAAAAAATTGTCGGATTTTTTTTTTTACAGACGTTGGATTCCGACGGCCAATAAAAATGTTGGAATCCGACATCCCATTTCGGAGACTGCAACTTTTTAAATGGATGACGTCACCTGTCCGTGCAAAAAAAAAAAAGCACAAAGCGAATGTCAGATTCCGACGGATAATATAGATGTTGGAATCCGATGTCCGTGAGCGAATTCTCAAAGCCGCATCATTTTTCTAGGGTTTTCTTATTTTTTATTCTTGCAGGAGATTGTTGGAGATCGGCTTTTGGCGCTTCTTCTCAACTCTATCAATTCCATTTGTCTCATTCCAAATACGATTCTTTTGTTTTGTTATGTGCAACTAAGATTTCTTTCTTTGTAACTTTTTCTTGTACAATATCTTCCTTGTACTGTATATTTTGTGTAGTTAAACACAAATACGTTTCTTAATGATTTATGATCATGAGCGAATGAGAGAGGAAGAGAAGGATGTGTGTGAGAGACATGAGAGAGAGCAAGAAAATATAGATAGAAGAGTTTGATTTAATATAATGTTCTTTGTAAAATTTAGGGTTTAGATTTAATGTTATGTTCTTTGTGAAATAGTGAGACTGAGAGCTCTTGAGGTTTGAATGAAGATCATAACCAGCTCCACCATCAAAGATGTAGAGCTACCACTTTTTCTCACTGATTGATCCAATATGGCTATCTTGTTGCTACTTCCTATCGAGCCATAAAGGGTAATCCATCATTGTCCGATACATGTAAAATGAGTTGGAAGCTTGAGATATCTTGGCTATGGGGTGCTTAATTATCTCTGCTTTGTGAGTTAGAACCCAATTTTCCTTGCAAGATATTTGGAGAGCTGGCCTACCATCGTTGCTAGATGAGTGAGCCATCTAACCATTCAATCACATTATAGCCATTGAGGAATTGAATGTTGACTTCCAAAACACTGAAGGATTATTGTTGATTTCCAAAAGAGAGTTGAGAGACGTGATTATTAACATCGCTACCTCTATAATACATCTGACCATCACTGCTACTACTTTGCAAGCCTTCACTACGCCTATGTGTATTAGATATGAAGGAAAGCCATCATTAAGCTAGTTGTCAGATCAGAGACTCGGCTAATTGAGCCTTCACGACCATGAAAATGGAACTTGCAACTCTTGTCTAAAGCTTATCTATCAACGACCATTGAGAATTCACTGATTTATTGTCAATGGGAGCCCTCGTGGTTGTTCTAGTTGAGAGCAGTTCTGTCCTAGCAAAGTGACAAACATAGTAGAATCAATTGAAGCATTCATGACTAGCACTTCTTCGTTTTCCGGCTACATGCATATGCACTCAGAAATAGGTATGGCTTTTATCTATTTTCAGTTCATTTTATCTATGTCATTTTTGTAATCATTTATTTTTTGTAATCGTTTTCTTTTTTGCCATGTGGACGTCGGATTCCGACGGTCCGGACATGTGGACGTCGGAATCCAACGTCCACATGGCAAAAAAAAAAACCAGTGAAATTTTTTTTTCAAGTCTTTTTTTCACGTGGTCGTCGGATTACGACGGCCCGACCACGTGGACATCAGAATCCGACGTCCACGTGGCCAGGCCGTCGGAATCCAACATCCACTTGGCATGTTCTCCGGTTCATTTTTATCGGCCGGTTGCCAGTTTTGGACTTGGCGTCGGATTTCGACGGATTTTAATGCGACGGATTCCGACGACCTTATAGCAACGCATTTTTTGATGCCCGCGTCGATTCAAAAAAAAATCAAAATGCGATTTCACATCAAAAATCCTGCCGGAAATCGCATTAACTCTTGTAGTGTTGCAGGAGCCCATTGTTGTTTTCTGCCCCATAATTTGGATTTTAATACTGCTTGTCTCGACTTTATGGAGAAGGTGCAGTACCATTTGATAAAGATTCGTCGTGAAGCCAATAAAAGTCCACAATAACTGCATCTCACGGGTGTCGTGGGACCGCCACCAGTTTTGGTGGGGGATACTATTTGAGGGTTGCTAATTCTTGAACAGAAAAGACAAGAACAATTTACAAAATGCAAAGATCTAGGTACGATGATCAAGGTGATAGAAGAGCCATGATATGAAAAAGCAAGCACACGAGATCATGAAAATAATTTACTGTGTTAAAGCTTTTTATATCAATAAAAATAAGTCCCAAACATTGGGCCTTTTTTTTTTACAAACTATGATTCATTTTGAAGATTTGACTACTTTTTCTTGTGGCCGTGCTGACTTTCTCTCTTTCTTTGGTCTGTGCTCCATCGGCTTGATCTCTTCTTTAATAGTAGATATCTCGTTATAAAATGCAACACCTCTATGATCCATAATAGTGACATCAGGAGAAAAGGCTCCTAATTTTGACCTTGTTTCTAAATCAGCCTTATCATTTTTAGGATCACATATTGCTACCTTTGTAAGAATGAGTTTGATTAAATCTTGTCTGAATTTATACACATCATTAAATGTGTACACACCAAGTGAGAACTACAAACATACACAAAATTGAGTTTAGAAATACAGCCGTATTCATAATGAAAAATACATAAAATAAAAAACAAGTAGGATAATGATGCTCACTTGCTAGATATCGACAATGTCTTGTTGAAATTATATCACTCAAAAAGCATTGGTTGTGGATGTAAGTAGATCTCATGCTTTCTTTCTTTATAATATGGAATGTAGATGTGGATTAGTTTTCTTGCTTCTTGTTTATGTAATTTTCAACATCCAGACAAACTAAATAGGCTAAGATTGTGGTTCAATTCTTGCTTATTTACTAACAATCATGTCCTTGATTGTTCTTGGGTATTCCAAGAATCAAGAGATGGGTATTTCTTGATTCTTGGGATGCTAGTATGTTGTTAGGTAGTTAGTTTTCTTGTTTCTTGATGCTTGATCTGTAGATTAATCTTGATGCCATACTGTTCCCTGATTTCTTAGAGTAATTTAGTAGGCATAATCGCAGATTGCTCTCTTGTTCAGAACGCTAATCTGTATTGAGCAAGGATTGGTTACATGGATTGTAAATGCATGTAGCTGGAGTGAACGAAACTGTTTCATCTCATTGACAAGCTAGGAATACAAGTGGTAAATTGACAAATGACTTGCCTGGAAACAGTTCTAAGCAAGAGGACCTAATTAAATAGAACTGGCCTTTGAAAACGGGTAGAAACACCCGGTTTCTAGAGAGGAAACCACCTAAGAATAAGAAGTAAACATCGAATAAACTAAAAGAACCGTGCTCACAAATTCTTGCTGGAATCTGTGAACATACTACTATATGGTAGAGCTCTCTTATTGTCCAATCATGATGTAGAAAGGCAATAAATGGGGTCCGATCATGCTAAAACATTTACTTATGCTAGATCTTGTGATACTACTATATGGTAGAGCTCTCAAATTGTGAGATGGAAATCATGAGGTCCAATCATGATGAGAGGTGCAAATTAGGGGTCCAATCATGATGTAGAAAGGCAATAAATGGGGTCCAATCATGCTAAAGCATTTACTTATGCTAGATCTTGTGCTACTACTATATGGTAGAGCTCTCTTATTGTGCATACAAAAGAGAGTAGAGAAACAAAGTTAAAAAATGTGAAGTTTGCAAATATTTTTGTGAGTTCTGTACAATCATAAAATTTGGGAAAATAAAGAGAAGTTTTTAGGTGTACTGTCGGCTTTTTTGCCTTTCGGAAAAAAGATGACATGTGCCCTTAAAGATGTGACACTAGCCTTAGAACTGTTTTCTGCCCTACCGTCGGCTTTTTCACCTTTCGGAAAAAGGCGACACTATCACATTTTTTGCCTTTCGAGAAAAAGTGACACCTGTCCTTAGATATGTTTTCTGTCCTACGATTGCATTTTTTGCCTTTTGAAAAAAATGACACCTGCCCTTAGAACTGGTTTCTACCACATTGTCACGTTTTTCGCCTTTCGGGAAAAAGCGACACTGTCGCCAAAATGCCTTAAAAACCTTTTTAGGACTACTGTCGAGTTTTTTGCCTTTTAGAAAAAAGCGACACTTGCCCTTAGAAAAGCGAGACTGCTCTTAAAGTCACAAAAATGTCCTTTAGCAAAAACTGAAGGCCTACAACATGAAAGAGCATGAAGGCACTGCGCAACTGGCAGAAGGCGGATGATTCACAAAGGACAACGACAGAAAACTGGAATCAGTTTTGTTTAAGGCTAATGCATTTCTTTTGATTAGATCTTTTAATCTAATTAGATCCCTAGATTGATCACATAAAAAAGATCAATGAAGGATACAGACAGAAGTAGACAATCACAAATACAGAATAGACAGAACTGTAAAAGTCTGAGATAGCTCCAGAGTGAGTTTACAGATTAGCAGTAGCTAGTCATATTATTCGTGAGAGAGAACATCTCTCTCGCACCAGTGCGCTAATTTGAAAAACAAACAGTGCTTAGCATAGCAACTGTATTTCTCAAAATGAAATTACACTGTACATATAGTTCTTCACTTAGGCAGCCCATGCATGACCCAGGTTGCCATTGGCGGGACGCGTGCCCCGTCGACTCGTCTCGTGGTGAGGCCAACTGATCCTTATCGACTGATAGGACCCACAGTACATTAGCACAGTGATTCTACTTTGATTCTAACTCTCTTCCTTAAAGTAGAGTCTACTTTTTATATAGTCATATACATAGCTTTAAATTCAACAAATTTTAAGTACAAAAAGCTTTGATCTAAACTTATCAAACTTTTCTCCAACATGTGGCTTAGTGAAAATATCAGCTAGTTGTTCTTCCGTACTACAATGAACAACATGAATTTCACGACTCAGCAGCCTCTCACGTATAAAGTGATACTGAATCTCAATGTGTTTCATTCTCGCATGGAACATTGGATTCTTTGCAAGCTGAATGTCACTCTGGTTGTTGCTATGTATAGTCGTGGGATTTTTCTGTTTCATGCCAACTTCTTCCAAGATCTGTCTCAACCATATAGCTTCATGTGTTGCACTACACATTGCCTTATACTCTGCTTCTGTGGTGGATAGAGCAATCGTACTTTGCTTCTTACTAGACCAGGACAAGCAACTACCACAAAGCTGGAATACATACCTTGTGGTGGATCTACGATCATCATAGTCACCTTCCCAATCCGCATCCACATAGCCACATAACTCAGGTAAACCCCCATGCTTATGGTAAATCAAGCCATAATTTGAAGTGCCTTTGACATAACACAAAATGCGCTTAGCTACTTTCCAATGTGTTTCCGTAGGTGCTGTCATAAACTGACTTACAATACCAACAACATAACATATATCTGGTCTAGTCGCGGTAAGGTAAATCAAGCTCCCTACTAAATGTCTATATAGCGTAGCATCAAATGGCTGTGACTCATCAAGCTTAGAAAGCTTTTGACCTGGTTCAATAAGAGTATTCACTGGTTTGCAATCCTGCAACCTGAACCTGTGCAACAACTCTTTGATATACTTCACCTGTATTAAACCCACTTCATGTCATTTTTGCCACACCTATGCTCGAAGGCAATAATGCATTAGGTTGAGATCTGTCATCTTGAATTGTTCCATGAGGTCTTTCTTGATCATGTCTATCATCTCTTAATTATTTTCTATAATAATCAAGTCATCAACATAAAGAACAATAAAAGCAACCATACCATCAAAGCATAAGACATACATATTTGGATCAGAATGTGTTCTCACCATCCCCTTTGAACGAAAGTAGGCATCAATCCTGCTATACCACACACGTGGTGCCTGTTTAAGACCATAAAGCACTTTCTTCAAGTGACATACTTTATTCTCCTGTCCTTTCGCTACAAATCATTCAGGTTGATCCATGAACACCTCTTCTTCTAACTCACCATTTAGAAAAGTAGATTTCACATCCATCTGATACAAAGGCCAACCAAAATGTGAAGCTAAAGCAATAAGTAGACATAGAGTATTCCACTTACATACTGGCGCAAAGGTCTCTTCATAGTCGATCCCTTTACTTTGTGCATACCCTTTGATCACCAATCTTGCTTTGTGCTTTGCTATACTTCCATCTGCATGGTACTTAGCCCATTATACCCATTTGCAACCAATGGGTTTCTTGCCAATTGGTGGTTTCCACTAAGTCCCATGTGCTATGCTTAGTAATTGACTCCATCTCCTCTCCCATGGCCTTGACCCAAATGTCATCATCCTTCGCTTCACTATAAGTCAAAGGTTGTTTGCTTTGAATAATGCTAGATAAGAGAGCATAATTTGCTTCATACATTTCAGGTTGTGTCTTCTCTCTTGTTGATCTTCGTAGCTCTCCTTGGCTAGATGATCCTGGAAAGTCATCCATGTCGCGGCTCTCCAATCATCTCTAAAACCATTTAGGGAGCTTCCTATCGGGTGATCGGCTGGTGAAAATGTATCCCACGGTACATCTTTCTCCTTGCGTTTATCACCTGCAACTTCAATCCTTCTTGTACTAAAAGGTTTATCTCTACCTCTCCAACCTGCCTCTTAAGATTGAGTAGTAGTATTTTGAGATGTATCCTCATCCATCACTTGGATAACAATGTGACTACGTTTTGTGGGGGGAAAGGAGGGGTAGTTTATTTATGGTTTTTTTGCATAGTAAAATTCCATAAATTCTTATGAGACCTATGCCACGTGTCAAGACATAAGAACTCCATAAGAGAATGAAAATTTTAGTAGAATGGAAATTCATGGCCCCAATTGTTGCAAAATCAACTAGTTGAACAATCTATATATAGCTTGGAAAGTGTTGATGTTGCACAAAATGCTTATGGGATTATTTGGTGCTTCAACTCTGCTCTCCTTTGCATGAACTTGATAATACAAAAGTAAGAAAAAAATCTGGAAAAAAAAAAACAAATAAAAAACTATAAAGAACTTATAAAAATCAAAATAGTATAAAAAATCTATAAAAATCAAAATAGTGTAAAAAATTAACAAATCAAAACAATAATTTTATGTTAGAAATCCAAAAAAAAACAAAAATAAATAAAAATAAATGAAATTTATCTAAAATAAAAACAAAATAATGTAAAAAATTCCAAAAAATCAAAACAATATTTCTACGTAAAAAATCCCCAAAAAAAAAACCAAAATTAAGCTTAAAAAAATGAAAAAAAACAAAAAAAATCAAAATAATGTAAAAAATCCAAAAAAACAAAACAATAATTTTATGTACGAAATCTAAAAAAAAAAAAACACAAAAAAAAAACAAAAATAAATGAAATTTATCTTGAATAAAAACAAAATAATGTAAGAAATCTCAAAAAAATTAAAACAATAATTTTATGTAAAAAAAACTCCAAAAATATCCAAAAATAAGTTTTAAAAAATGAAAAAAAAAACTAAAAAAAATCAAAATACTATAAAGAATCTGAAATTAAAAAATAATAATTTTATGTAAGAAATCCAAAAAAAAAAAATTAAGCAAAAAAAATCAAAAAAATCTTTAAAAAATAAAATATTGTACGAAATCCAAAAAAAATACTCAAAACGATAATTTTATATAAAAAAGAACTCGAAAAAAACCAAAAATAAGTTTAAAAAATGAAAAAAATAAACTAAAAAAATCAAAATACTGTGAAGAACTCCAAAAAAACAAAAAAAATAATTTTGTGTAAGAAATCCAAAAAAAAAAACAAAAATAAGCAAAAAAAATTCAAAAAATCTACAAAAACAAAATACTATAGAAAATCCAAAAATCAAAGCAGTAATTTTATTAAAAAAAAGTCAAAAAACAAACTAACAAACATAAGATCTATCTAATTTGCCACATCATCCATTGGTGGTTAGTGGTGACCTTCTAGATTTCTACAATCTAAGAGATAACTCTTGTAATTTAGGAGATTTGACATTTGACTCAAATAAAATCTAAGTACAATGGATCTGAATATTACAAGTGTTATTTACACGACAAGTCCTCACATGTGGATCCACATAGATACCAAACAAATTGCTTAAACAATGTGAAAATTGCTAAAATCTAACACTCCTCCTCAATTTTTACATTGATACATCTATGGTACATCTATCCACAATTCCTAAGACTGATCTTAACTTGTGAAGCCTTTGGCAAGGCTGTCATGAGTAGATCAACAAGACAATCTGAAGAAGATACATGTTGTGGCTTAATCTCCTTTGCTTTTCTCTCACAAAGTAATCTCCTAAATCCTATGTTAATCTACCTCCATTTATGCTGCTGCATATTTACTTTGTATTGTCCCACAGTCTGCATATTTGAATTGTTTGTGACAACAGTTTGTATTTTAACTCACAATTTTTTACAAGCAAAAAATACAACAGTTATACAGTCTGTATAAATACAAATAAATTCAAATAGGCAAAAATTACGACAGACATTACCCATTGGAAGGCTCTCATAAGAGTCATGAGGTATATTCAAGCTACCATGGACAAGTGCAACTGCTATGGAGAAGTCAACAATGACAATCTTCATCAGCTCGGTGGATATTTTGATGCAAGCTGGGGAGGAGATGTAGACAATCGTAAGTCCACATCTGGATTTACATTCTTCTTAAAATGACGATCCTATCTCATGGAACAGTTGTAAGCAAACCTCTATCGCTCTTTCATCTACAGAAACAAAATACATTATTACTTCTCAATTTATTAAAGAATCTATTAAAAAAACATTTTGGTTGAGAATTTTACGATGATCAGACATTAGTTTGAATCAGTACAACCCTACAATCATATTTTGTGATAATCAGAGTGCTATTGTCTTATCGGCCAATCCTAGATTTCACTCTAAGAGTAAGCACATTGAGATTCACTATCACTACATTAGGAACAAGGTTCTCAACAAGGACGTAAGCTTAACATACTGTAGAACGCAGGACATGGTTGCAGATATATTTACAAAGGCATTAAGTGTTAATGCACACAACAAGTTTTGTGCATTGCTTAGTTTGAAGAACAAGGCATTCACGGATCCAAATTAAGAGGGGGTGCTGGATTTATTGCCTCCATTCATGTTGCTGTTTATTTACTTGTGTTGTCCCACAGTCTGCATATTTGATGACCTGGGAGTCCAGATACAGACCACCTGGATCGATTGGAGAAAGTATTTGGAAGGTGTCGCAAATATCAAATTTTTCTAAATCCAGAAAAATGCCAGATATGGGATTCCCACGAAGTTATGCTTGGGCATGTGATATTGAGACATGGTATTGCTGCAGATTATTATCGATGATTGTGGAATTGCCACCAACAACAACAATTCGTGGAGTTTATGTGTTTATGGGTCATGCAAACTACTATTGAATTTTTATTATCTTCTTGCAGATTTAGCACAACCTACATACAAACTGACGATTGTTTCTATTTGGACAGTAAAGGCGTTAGAAGCCTTTGAAAAATTAAAAAAAAAACATTAATTTCAGCACCAATACTGTGTTCTCCAGATTGGACGATTGAATTTCATGCTCACATGGATGCCTCGAAATATGCCATTGGATCAGTTTTGATACAGCCAGGTGATTATAAGAAGGATTATCCTATATGATTTGCAAGCAGACAACTTACAGATCCAGAGAAAAATTATTCAACAATAGAACGTGAAGCGTTAGCCATGATTTTTTTTGTTCGAAAATTTTGTCACTACCTCATGGAAACGCACTTTGCATTTTATACGAATCACCAGTCGTTACTTTACTTGGTAAACAAGACGTGCAATACTGGACGTATTGCAAGATGGTTACTATTATTGACTGAATTTGACTTTCGAAATGTGGTTCGAAAGGGGAAGTAACATTATCTAGCCGATCACGTTTCGCGAATTGAATCCACACCAATTAATACTGAAGTGGATGATGAATTACCAGATGCTGCATTGTTCTATGTAGAAGCAGTTTCTGAGTGGGCAGCGGATATTGTTGAGTACTTGATGCTAGGACAACCGAATGACTCTTTGACAAAAGTACAGAAGAGACAATTGATTCATAAGACTCAACCTTATCAATTGATTGCAGGACAATTATATCGTCATGGATCAGACAATATTCTACGTAGATGTGTGTTACCACATGAAATACTAGATTTAATCATGTCTTCACATGATGGCATGGGCAGAGGACATTTTTCTATAGATATTACTGTTTGCAAACTTTTGCAATCAGGTTGTTGGTGGCCTACGCTTCATAAGGACACAGAAAATTATATTCAGACATGTGATGTTTTCCAGCGAACACGATGGCCTACTAGACAGAACTATGAATCCTTGCATCCAGTTTTATCGCAAGCACCATTTGAAAAATGGAAACTAGATTATGTTGGTCTTATTCATTCTGTCGCACAAGGATCTCAGGCCCGATACATTATCATAGCAACTGCTTATATGACCAAGTGGGTTGAAGCCAAAGTTGTCAAAGTTGCTGATGCGAAATCTACAGCCAAGTTTCTCTGTGAGAATAATATTATTAGATTTGGATGTCCAATCGAGATTGTCAGTGACCGGGGTACACACTTTGTTGATCAAACAATAAAGTGTTTACTGGAAGATTTATTTGTTATACACAGATTTAGTACTCCTTACTATCCCAAAGGGAATGGCCAAGCTGAATCTTCCAATAAGATTCTCTGCACTATTATGACAAAGACAATTGAAGTGAGTCGGTCTGATTGAAAACATAAACTATATGCAGCATTATGAGTTAAGAGTACACAGTTTAAACACCCGACCGAATCAATCACCACATCACAACGTCAAGTGCAACAAGACCACAGAATTGCTCTCCTCAAACTGTATATTCAACTAACTCGTAAATACAAAGATAAGTTGCTTAAAAACACTACGACTTCTGTGGAAGAAAGAGAAATAGTATCTTGCTTCTTGCTAGACCATGAAAAACAATCGCTACCAAAATTGAAGTCATAACATGTTGTTGACTTTCTATCATCTATACTTCCTGCCCAATCAGCGTCAACATAACCTTGCAACTTAGGTAAAACACTTTGTCTTTTGTAGATTAGACCAAGGTTAGGTGTGCCTTTCACATACCTCAAAATCCTTTTTGTAGCTTTCCAATGGTCCATAGTGGGTGATGACATGAATTTGCTAATCAAACTTACAGCATAGCGGATATCAGGACGTGTAGTCGTAAGATATGTCAAACCGTGTAGTCATAAGATATATCAAACTTCCAACTAGCTGACGAAATAGTGTAGCATCAACATGTGCACTATCATCAGTACGAGATAATTTCTTACCAGCTTCGCAAGGGGTGATGGAAGGTCTGCACGCTGTCATGTGAAATCTCTCCAATGTCTCGCCCACATAGTTGTTTTGAAATAATCTGATATCACTGCTAGTTTGCCATACTTAGACACCCAAGCAATAATGCATAAGATCTAAATCTGTCATCTCAAATTGCTTGCATAAGTTGGCTTTGATAGAATGAGTGAGGTTCTCATCATTGCCAGTGATAATGATATCATCAACGTAAAGTACAATCAAGGCAATGCTGTCATCATTTATAAGAACATAAAGGTTTGGATCTGAATTTGTTCTTACAAATCCATGAGAAAGAAAGTAACTATCAATGCGTCCATACCATGCGCGTGGCGCTTGCTTAAGGCCATAAAGTGCTTTGTGTAGTTCACATATCTTCTGTTCTTGCCCTTTTGCCATGAAGCCCTGCGGTTGGACCATGTAAACTTCTTCCTCTAAGTCACCATTCAAAAATGCAGACTTCACATCCATTTGATGGATCTTCCACCCAAAATGAGATGCTAAGGCAATAATAAGGCGTAGCGTAGTCCACTTAGCCACTGGAGCAAATGTCTCTTCATAATCAATTCCTTTGCTTTGCTCATAAACCTTCACTACTAGGTGTGCCTTATACTTTGCTATTGTGCCATCCGCATGAAACTTTGTTCTAAACACCCATTTGTTGTCAATAGGTTTCTTTCCAAGTGGTAGATCAACCAACTCCCATGTATCATGCCTGTGGATGGATTCTATCTCTTCTTCCATTGCCCTTTCCACTCTTTGTGATATTTTGCCTCATCACAGGTTGATGGCTCTCAACACTTCAAAATGTCAGTCATTAGGGCATAGTTCACATGATAACGATCGGGAGACTTCCTTTCCCGTGTTGATCTTCTCACTTCACTTTGTGTGCTAGATCCTGTTTGATTTAGCTTTGCGTCATTCATGATCTTTTCATAATAATTTTGGTATCTCAGATTTAGGTGATACACTATGTGGAGAGTATGTATCCCAAGGAGTGTCCAAGTAATGTCTCTTACTTCCAACCGGTTTCTCCTTTATTGCTCCTATTGGCAAGTACCTCCCCCTAGGCTCTTGAATAGGTGGTGTTTTTTCATACTTGCCCTCTTGACTCTCGTCTTCATGTGCATCATTTTGTGGAGCATCTTCTTCATCTTCTTCCTCTGAAATTGTGGGAAGTCTTTTGATGCTTTCACCACTTGCATGGTCTTCATCTTCATACCTATGCGTTTCATCAAAGATCACATGTTTGCTAATGTGAATCTTATTCAAACACCTGTAAGCTTTCATTCTTTCATCATAATCGATAAAGATACACTTGATTGCTTTGGCATCAAGTTTCTTTCGCTCCTCCTTTAGCACATGTACATAGTTTGAGTTGAAAGTAAGTTCCTAGAGAGTTTATCAGTACTTTGAAACTTGTGGGAGAGATAGACTTCTTGCTTGCATGTGCTTCTTCTTTTGTGACTGAAGCAAGATCCAAATTCAAGATAGATTGATTTTTTGTATTGAGAATTTGTTCTCACATCTGCTGCTAGATTTCATAGGGTGGATCAACATCTGTGTTAGATCCTAGATTGAGATAGCAAGCAACATCCTTTCAGCTCCATTTTTTTGTCATTACTAGAATTTCTCACCAAGAATATGTCCTCATCTGGTTCACATTTCTTAGAGCACAGTGAGAGATTAACATCTTCCAATTATGCAATGTGGAAGATCAGAATGGTACAGGATGTAATGGATATTGTGAGTGGAGCTGAAGAAGAACCTGCTGCACCTAATGAAGCTGCAACATTCCACAAAAGAACCAGAATTGCCCTTCATTTTATAAAAATGAATGTTACTAATAAAGTGTTAAGAGAGATCAATACATGCACCACTGCCAAGGGGGCTTGGGATACTCTAAAAACAATCTATGAAATCAAAAATACTTCTAGATTGCTTACACTTAGAAACCAAATATTTTTAAGTTATCAAAGAGTAGATGAGAGTGCTTCATCATATGTCGTGAGAGTTAAGGATCTTCATCAAGAGTTAGCTAGTATTAGTGATGTTCTTAAGAACACTGAACTTGTTCAAGTAGTCCTAAATGGACTTAGAGATGAGTATGACAATATTGTGCAGACTTATGTTGTCAAGGAGGATCTTCCATCCTTGGAGACACTGCAAGGTGTTCTCATTGCTGAAGAAAGCAGGCAAGAGAACAAGATGCTGAGGATCAATAGACTTTCATTGAAAGATGGTGGAGATGACAAAGCACTCTTCATCAGAGACAAGTCAAGAGGCAAGGGCAAAGGACAACAACACTTCAAGAAGGACAAAATCAAAGAAGGTGGTGAGGATCAGTCCTCACAAGCTGCAACATCCAGTGGCAAGAAGAAGCTGTCAAAGATCAAGTGTTTTTTCTGTGGCAAAGGATCTAGATTTGGTAAATTGTACAAACTAGATTCTAGGGAGAGTGCTAACATTTTAGATATTGCTTATGAGACCAAGGTTCTACAGGAAGATCTATGACACAAGAGATTGGGTCATCCCAATTTCAAAGCCATGCAATCTAGGGTCAAAGAAGGAAAAGTTGTTGGTCTACCAAAGACACTGTCAAAGGAGCTTCTACCTTGTGAAGCTTGTGTGCTGGCAAAGTCACACAGAAGGCCTTTTCCTAGGTCAAGTATAAAGACAAAGCAACCATTTGAACTTGTACACTCTGATGTTTATTTCTCATCAATTAAGAGCAAAGGAGGAGCCAACTGCTTTGTCTCTTTTGTAAATGATTATACAAGATATTCTTGGATCTACATGTTGTCTTCAAAAGCCATGGTCTAAGATGTTTTTCTTACTTTTAAAGCTTATGTAGAGAAGCGGTTTCCTTTCAAGTTAAAAGCTTTAAGAAGTGATAGTGGAGGAGAATACACTTCCAATAAGTTTAAAGACTTTTGTGAGAGAGAGGATATTCAAAAAGAGTTTTCTTGTTCATATACTCCTCAGCAAAATGGAGTTGCTGAGAGAGAAAATAGAACTTTTTGTGAATGTGGAAAAACCATTAGGCTAGAAGCTTCTCTGCCTAAAGAATTTTGAGGAGAGGCAGTTGCATGTGCAAACTATCTTTGTAATAGGCTTCCAAATCTTGCAATAGGAGGAAAGACACCATTTGAGATGTTGTATAAGAAAAAAGCCTAATGTAAATCATCTTAGGATTTTTGGCTGTGTATGCTTTGTGCATGTGCCGCCTCTAAAAACTAGGAAGAAGGAAGATTCTAGTGCAGTCAAAGGAATTTTTGTAGGATGTGCATCCACTTAAAAACATACAAGATTTATTTGCCCTCTACTGACAAGAATGTTGTTAGTAGAGATGTGATCTTCCATGAAGATTAGAAGTTTAACTTGGATGATGCACAGATCAAGGAGACTCATGCAAGATCGATCATCAATCTTGATGCTGTTCAAGAAGAGGTGAGGCCGAGGCTTGAGGAGGAGCAAATTCAAGACACCACACCAAGAAGATCTACACGAGCAAGATCTGAGCCAAGGAGGCTCACATATGATGAAGAAGGAAGGCAAGTGGATGGTGAAGCTTCCTATCATGCACTTTTTATATCAGATGAAGAGCCTAAGGATGTCCAAGAAGCTTTTCAATCCAAGCAGTGAGTTGAAGCAATGACCCAAGAATTTGAAGCCTTGATGTCAAATAACACATGGGAGCTTGTGGAGCCACCAAACAACATGCATGTGATCGGATGTAAGTGGGTATTCAGAATCAAGTATAGTCATGATGGATCAATCAATAAGTATAAAACAAGACTTTGTGCCAAAGGCTACTCACAGATCAAAGGTCTTGACTATGAAGACACCTTTGCACCAGTTGCAAAGATGGTAGCAATTCAGATACTCATTTCTCTTGCATGTTTTCACAAATGGAGTATGTTCCAGCTTGATGTTTCTAATGCATTTCTCAATGGTTACCTTGAGGAGGAGATTTATATGGAGTAGCCTCCAGGTTTTGTAAAGGAAGGTGATGAATCAAAAGTTTGTTTTTTGTTCAAAAGTCTGTATGGACTGAAGCAGGCACCAAGGTCTTGGTATGCAAGGCTCAATTCTTATCTCATATCACTCGGATTTTGTCTAAGTGAATATGACCCTTCTCTTTATTATAAGTTTGTAGATAACTTTGTAATTATACTTCTCATCTATGTAGATGATATCATTCTTTGTGAAAACAATAAGAAGTTAGTTGAAGAAACTAAGCATGCACTTGGTACTGAGTTTAAGATGCAGGACTTAGGAGTTCTTCACTATATTCTAGGCCTTGAAATAGATTTTTGGAAAGGTCATGCATTTATAAGCCAAAGTAGATATGCACTTTCCACGCTCAGGAAATTTCATATGGAGAACTGTAAAGGCATAGATACACCTATGAAGCACACTGTAAAAGTTCCTATTAAAGATGATGAAAAATCCTTTGAGGACATCACTCTTTATATGAGTCTTATTGGCTCACTTATTTGGTTAACAGTGACTAGGCCTGATCTAAGCTTTTGTGTTTATAAGCTAAGTCAACACATGCAGGATCCAAAGTTATATCATTGGAAGTTGGCTAAAATAGTCTTGAGGTATATATCTTCTACCTTGGATTATGGACTATACTATGAAGGAGAAGATCTGACTTTGATTGCTTTTTCAGATTCAGATTTTGCAGGAGACAGGTTGGATAGGAAATTCACAAGTGCTTATACTATATTTCTTGGAGGAAATTTGGTTTATTGGCTATGAAAGAAGCAGGCAACTATTTCCTTATCATCTTGTGAAAGTGAATACAAATCTCTTACAACCACAACAAAGGAGATTTTATGGATCAAAAGACTACTTTTGGAGCTAAAGTATTATGCAGATGAAGGTTTACCAATTATCAAGAATGATAACATTTTTGCTCAGGCTCTTGCAAATAATCCAATCTTTCATGCAAGGAGCAAACATATTGAAGTGGCTCATCATTTTGTAAGAGAAAAAGTCATTGGGAGAGAAATCTCATTGGAGCATGTTTCATCTTCGGATTGTGTTGCAGATCTTCTCACCAAACCTCTACTCAAGAATGTCTTTATGAAAATGAGGTCTAACCTTGGCCTAATTTCGAAGTCTATGTTGATAGGAACTTAAATTTTAAGGAGGAGTGTGAAAATTATTAGAATATTATCTTCCTATCTCGAGTTTGTGGTCATGTCCATGGTGATTTCCACTAAAATTCATGTTATACATAAAAGGAGTGTGAATTGAGCACATATTCTTTTAGTGTAGCTCGGATTTGAGTTAGATAGGTTCAATTATGATGACATGCGGATGTTTAGATAACATGCAAAATCTTACTGTATGCATGCAAGCCACATGCAATCAGTGCATGCAACATGCAAAGTAGTTTCAGTGATCTACAAATGTCTAGGCAATTTTATGAGTTGACATGCAGTACATGCAACATACATGCATGCAATTACACATGTGGATATATGGTAGGTGAATTAGTTTAGTTAAGTGGACTTTCCATGCAACTCCACTGTAGGAATTCAAGTCTCTCTCATGTAGGACATGCTGGGCATGTTTTGCCACATTGTGAATATTGAGATTTTGGTGTTTTGGACTCATTATCTCTCTACCCGAGTTTTCTATGAAGGCATCTGGTCGGTGACCGAACTCTCAGAGGTGCAGCCTCCAGAGGGAGACCTGAGGAGAGCTGAATGGATTAGAAAAGATGAGCGTGCAATGGCAATCATCATTTTGTCCATAAACGAAGACCTACTCATGCAAACTGAAGACTGCGAAAGCAGCCATGCAGCGTGGGAAAGATTGAAACAAAAGTATAAAGTGAGGACTGTAGCTTCAGTCATGCACCTTCACAATTAGCTGCAATCCATATGATGGGATGAAAACCAGTTTGATCAGCACGTTGAGAAGATCAAAATGATCTTCGCTCAACTCACTGCATCAAGATAGGAGTACCAGGTCCCAATACCACAACAGCTGATGTACTTCATGAAATCTCTACCGACATCCTATCAGCCTTTGAGAATAATCATACTGAGTCTACCAAATATGACATTCGACAAAGTAGTCAGTCTTGTCGCTGATGAGAGACTGATGAGAGAAAAAGAGGAGAGAAGCAGTGATCAAGAGAAGGCCCTCTTCATGAAAGAAAAGAAAAAAAACAAGAACAAGCCAAGATTCAAGAAGACAACGTCCTCGAATCAACAATCTTCTTCTTGTGATCACTGTCACAAACCGAGCCATACGGCCAACAAATGTTGGTTCAATCCAGCAATACCTTGCATGCACTACAAGAAGAAGGGGCATTCTGCATACGATTGCAGATTCAACCCAAAAAGGAAAAACAAGACTGAAAAGACAAATGTTGTAGAGTCATCCAAGGATGCAAATAGAGTTGATGAAGCCTTCACGATACTCGATGAGGCTTCAATGAACTACACTGAACACGACTATAATGTAGTCATTGATTCAGGTGCAACATCACACATCACAATAACAGAACAATGATTCTAGGTGATGGGAGCAGACACGATGTCAAAGGCATCGGCACTCTACAACTGCGAATACTGTCAGGGCAAGAAGAGCTGCCAGGAGCAATCTACATGCCTTTACTCAGAAAAGATCTGCTATCAGTGTCCAAGATGGCGGATCTTGGTATTCGAGTTTTAATCGATGGCAACACATGTCGCATGATCAAGAAAATGACAAACAAGTTGTTGACGATCAGATGCAGAGAAGGAAACCTCTACCAGGCCAAGATAATCAGTAACTCTGATAGAATATTCAATGCATCAGAAAATGAAGATCAGCTCTGGCATAGGAGAATGTATCATCTGAACATGCGGAGCTAGCCCTTCGTGACAAGTCTTGCTTTGTAGCAGCCAACGGTGCTATGTAGTTTCATCTTCTTCTTGTACACCCACTTGCAGTCGACTATTTTTTCTGTTTTCTGGTAGTGGATCTAGTGTCCATGCCTCGTTTTGCTTCATTGACTCGATCTCCTCTGACATTGCATGCTTCCAAAATTCTCCCTCTAGACTCTGGATAGCTTCTTGATATGTTGTTGGCTCTTCAATGAAGCTGTAGTACTCAAACTACATGTCTTCGCTCCACTGAAGATTGTCAGAGTAGCGGTCTGGAGGTCTTCTTTGTCTTGTTGACTTTTTAAGTTCGTTTCGTTGCTGCTCGAACATTTCTTGTTCATGTGGTTGATCTTCTGCTTCCTGCTGCTCTGGAGTCTGTGGTTCTGCATTCTGATTTGATGTCTATCCTCGATCTCCCTCTTGAATAGGCAACTGTGTGAAGATCTCATGGTCTCTTTCGTCTTTTAGTCCAGGGAATGTGGACTCATTGAACTTCACATCGTAGCACGAGATCTAGCATAAGTAAATGTTTTAGCATGATCATTTATTGTCTTTCTACATTATGATTGGACCCCTAGATTTGGACCTCTCATCATGATTGGACCTCGTGATTTCCACCTCACAATTTGATTGCGCCTCATGATGTGCACCTCTAAACATGATTGGTTCACATGTAATGCACCTCTTAACGGGATTGGCCTTGTGATTTATGCCTCTAAATGTGATTGGGCCAAATAGATGCATCTCAATTTGTTGGCTGACTTTGACAATTCCCCAAGATACTAGACCAGAGCTATCCAAGAGCACATCTCACTTTAGACCAAAGAGGTCTCTGAAGAAGGGATAAACTAAGAATGAGAACCGAGGAATGCTAGTTAATTGATGGTGACCTCTGGTGGGGGAGATAATTCCTCTTGTAATTTGTCTACTGTGGAATTGCCACTAGGATGCCACCTAAGTATCTCTCTTGCTTATTTAAGAGACTCCCCTTTTGTAGAAGAGAGCTTTTTGTGTAATGCAACTACTCCATGTCCTAATGAGAATAGCCTCCACCATTTGGTGCATTCATGAAGCTCCTTGATCATTCTTGTTTCCTTGAGTGATGCATTTATGATCTTGTCTTTCCATTATTTATGTGTGGTTGTGGATTTAGTGTAGTTGTGAAATAGAGCAGCGTGGATTAGATTTCTTGTTTTTTGTGGATTAAAGTAGGAATCAACATTCAAGTAAACTATGTAGGCTAGAAATGTGGTTTATATCTTGCAAATCCATTTACATTCTAGTTTTTTATGTTCTTGGTATGTCCAAGAATCAAGAAATGTGTGTTTCTTAATTCTTGGACTTTCAAAATGCTTTCTAGTTAGTTTCTTGTTTCTTGCTTGTGGTTTGATGTGTGTTAGATTACTTGTCAGCTTTCAAGAATCTGTTCATTTCGATTTGCAGTCACTTTGTTTGTAGTGATATGTTTTCAAAAACCATTTGGCATTCAGGCGAGTTGTAATCTGATCATTTGTTGAGCATCTTGGCTTGCATGTTTGGTTGTTAATGCATGTGAGTACAGTTCAAGACAGACCTTCCCGAGTGTCCTCTAACAGGCAGGACAATACTATAATGATTTCATACATTTTGTCTGATCAGGGCATTGAAACGAGATAGATACAAACCAAGAAATGCCAAAAGAAGCCTGGTAACAGGCAGAACAGAACTGTAACCATAGAAGTAATGAAGTAAACTCGTTGACAGAGCATAAGCAGAGAAGAATCTATCAACATTTGGCGCCCATTGTTGCTTGAACTCAGACACATAATTAATCCAAAACTTGCTGCAACAGTGTTCTCAATCAGCTCTTTCAAAACATTCTATAAATCTGCGTTGACACAGAACTATTCTCATCTCTGCCCTCCATTGTCGTTGCTCTTGACAGCCATTCATCCATCCATAGTTCCTTCATCCACACACCTGTCTACCTCTGTCACGACTTTCCACATCCTTCTGCTGTTACCCACACCCATTCTTGGTTTTTCTACCCACGACATCAGCCGCACCTCTCTGCCACGTCCTCGCACATGCCTTGCACACAAACATCACCAATGTCTCAGCCGACTCCCATTGCACTTCTACAGTCAACCGACTCCTCCTTCACTCCTTCATGCGCCAAACATGCGCCAAACAGACTGCTCACTTCAGTTCCCACTGAGCCGACTAGTTTACCTCTAGCGCCAACCGAACCCTCATTCACTTCTCTTCCAGTCGACTAGCTCGAGTCCTTAACTCCTGCAGCCGCCGAGTCCTCAACTCCTACAACAGCTGAGTCTTCACCTCCTACAGCAGCCGAGTCATCTAGCTCCTACACGCGCCGAGTCATACACGCCCTCCTCATCCAACGAATTCGAGTCCTACACGCCCTCCTCATCCAACCGAGACAAGTCCTACATGCCCTCCTCATCCAACCGAACCGAGTTTTCATTTCAGTTCCACACTTTAACTCTCTCATCAACCTGCAAACGATTTGCAAATGATCTACAAAACCTACAAACGATCTACACCTACAAACCACAGACCCCTAAACACAGATTTTACCTCTCTTGGAAAAAGAGGCCCTACAAAAAATTCAATCCACAATATCCAACCGATGCAAGTGATGACACTTCGTCATTCACCGAGTTCATTGGCTTTACCACTAGCCGATTTCAACAATGATGATTTTCCCATTTATATATGGGAGTTTTGGAGTGTCCAAGTAGGGAAATGTTTTCCCTACTTGCAATGGATCAGCAAGGTTTTTTAACTAGGAAATTGGTTCAACCTATGTATGAAAACTTGTAATGTTATCTAGGTAAATCTAAATGATAAAGAAATGTATATGTAATTCACATTTTTCCTATTTTGTAAAAATTATGAATATGTAGGTAAAGTTAGATTGTGATGGAGGTATTCACACACAATTTATGAACACCTAAGAAAACTTGCATGGTGATGTAGGTAATCCCAAATTATGAAAGATATGCATTTGCAATTCACATTTTTCTTTTGTATCATAGTTTGTAAATACTTTTTATTATCTAAAAATACATTAAAACATCAATAAAATGTAAAAACACAAATAATTAGAAGCACTAATAAAATGTAAAAAGGAAAATTAAATACATTTAACCCTTAAATAGAACCCCTAAATACAGAATTTAAGCAAACTAAAAGCCCACCAAATGTCAAAATTGAAAACATTAAAAGTCCTAAGAAAATGCAAGTTCATCAAATTAAAAGCCCAAAAAATGAGACTAATTTAAGACATTGAGAGCCCTAAAAAATTCTAGGGATCAAAATATTAAAAGCCCAAAAAATGAGATTGATTGAAGACATTGAAAGTCCTAAAAAATACTAGGGATTATAATATTAAAAGCCTAAAAAGTAAAAATTCATGCATCAAAAAGATAAAAAGCATAATGCGACTGTAGCTACTGCTTCAGCCCACAGTGCCCTTGGAGCCTTCGAGTACGCCATCATGTATCTGGCTGCTTCCATCAAAGTCATGTTCTTTCGTTCAGCAACACCATTGTGCTGCGGTGTGTAGGCTGCAGTTCTTCTGTGAATGATGCCACAATCATTGTAGAAGTCAGTGAAGCAATTCGAGATATATTCGCCACCTCGATCTGTTCTGATTTGCTTCACCTTGCTGCCTGTGCATCTCTCAGCCCAATTCACATATTCTGTGAATTTATCGAATGCTTTAGATTTATTCTGAATAAAATACACTCTGGCAAACTTGCTATAATCATCAATGAAGGTTATATAATATTTTGAACCTCCTACTGATATCACGTTGAATGGACCGCAGATGTCAGAGTGCACCAGCTCCATAATCTTTGTCATTCTGTAGGAGTCTTGGACTAATGGTGTGCGTGACATCTTGTCTTTCAAACATGCATCACAGGTGGTCGAACTGGTTGCATTCAAAATGCTGACCCCTGTTATTGCTCCATGATGACTTGCTTGGTAGAGTGTCATTGAGCTCATGTGGCAGAGTCTTCTGTGCCACAGAGTGTCTGGCGAGTCGTCATGGGTCTGATGCATCTGATCTTCAGGTAGGCGCACCTTTAGATGATATAGGTTGTCCTTCCTTCTGCCTTGAGCAATGTGAGTGCTGGTGCTGGCATCAATCACGTTGCATGCTTCATTAGAAAACGTCACATGCATCCCTGCATCTGCTATTCTTGCTACAAAGAGCAAGTCTTGCTGCAGAGTTGGCATGAACAGAACATCTTCGAGTCATTTGTCTTTGTCGTTGTTGTTGAGCCAAAGTGAACCAATACCGTTCACCTGATGTCTGGATCCATCTCCAAGAACTATGAATCTTGAGGGATCTACACTTCTAAAATCAGACATGATTCATCTTGATGTCACAAAGTGCGAGGTGGCTCCTGAATCCAGGATCACCTCGTGTGTGTCAGACGTTGATGCTGCACACACATCTTCACAGATGTAGGCGGTCGAACAATTTTTGTTCGTTCTTTCTTCGCCCATCTTTGAGCTCTCAGGCTCCTCGACATAGGAAGAACTATTATTGTTCTCTTGTCTATTCTGTGCTTATCTGTTTCTTGGGTTCTGGCGGCAATCCATGGTTGCATGACCCTTCTTATGGAAATGGATACACTCAATCTTGGGATTGAGCCAACAGGTATCTATTGTATGCCCGTCTCTTCTGCATCTCACGCAGGTCTTCTTGTCTGCATCTTGTCATTTCGACCTCCCTTTGGTCTTCCAGTTGCTCTTGCTGGTCCCCTCTGCTTGTTGGTCACGATCCTACCTCTGATTTGTCTCCCAATAAGGCTTGAATTGTTTCTTGGATTTTTCTCGGTTGTCGTAGAGGGCCTGGTCAGAACCATCCTTGTGATCAAGGTGTTCTTTGGCCTCGACTTCCTCTCGAATCTCGACAATCGCCTTTTCGAGGTTCATGGTTGGATCTTTCATGAGCAGAGTTCGTGTCGTCTGGAAAGATCTGGGTAAGGCTCTCAACAGATATGTGAGCTGCTTCTGAGCTGATACTGCACTCTCTGCTCCTAAGTTGTGTAGTGATAGAAACAAATCCTTCATCTTTCTCACAAAAGAGGTGAGGTCTTTTCCATCCCACTGCAGATTCGTTAGCTGATCTTCCAGCATCATAATCTGACTTCTTGATTTTGTCTGAAATCTTGTGAGCAGTGCATCCCACATCTCCTTGGCTTTGGAGAGTGTAGCCAGGTCAAGTGTAAGGCTATCTTCAATGGAAGATGATAGCAAAGCTACTGCCTTGTCATTTTTCTCCCTCCATTCGCGTAGCTCCTTGCCTGTTGTCGTAGGCATTTCTTTAGTGCCATCCACCCAGGGGAAGAGTCCTTCACCCTTGAGTATCGAAGATGTCTTAATTTTCCAAGCTAGAAAGTTAAATCCTGAAGAATCAAGTATAGTGCAGATCTTGCTCTGCATGCTGCTGGTTGAAGCCATTGCTTCTTGAAGTCTGTTTTCTCGTTGATGGTTGATAGTCTAAATGCTTGGCCTCCTGGATCTGCTAGCTTCTTGGCTATGTCAGAATATGGAAGGGTGGCTCTAATACCACTGATGAGAATCATGAGATGCTCTGATATCACTGATGAATCTAGGGGAGAAAATTCACGAAAGAGTCGCAATTGCAAAACAGTCACGACTCTCTTGCAAGATTCGGATGGAGTTCAGATGCGTTCGCTGGGCACTGCCAACTGAAACACTCCTACAATCCTCCAAAGAATAGTCAGTTACTATTGATCTACGTTCATAAAATCAATACAGCATTCGACTTAATTTCAGCCAAAGTATGGAATTCAAAGGGAACAAGAAAAACTCAGACATATGAAATAAACAGCATAAGCATTCGACATCCAAGATCAGAGACAACTAGAAAATAATCTATATTGATTTTCTCTGATTTCTTCAGGGCACTAGATGTGAATCTATGCAGTGCGTTGGTTTGAGAGAAAAACACGGTTCTCTCACAAGTAGTAGTCTCACTTCACTATCGAACAATTGGATCTTCTGATCCTAGACAGAATTATCTTCTCGCACGCAGGCGGAGCTTCTGTCTGTGTTCGTTTTGATTGCTCACTAGCATTAGACTTCTTTAGTGTCTCTTCTCTTCGTTACACTCTATGTATCTTGTTCTGATATATGTCAAGTATTATTCAGTAAGTACGATCTCTCTATGTAAACCTAAGATTAGAGTGATTATACATCTACAACTAATCAGGGAATTACAAGAGTGGCAGATTAGCCACGACCTAGGAAGTATCTGCTGATGTCATGCCATCAGGTCAGATCTCTATACTTCTGGGTACTTGCGTGATCTCTGGTGTACTCCTTGGAGCGTGAGGACAGAACGGGTTTCGTTTCCACCGTTGCTTTCGTTTACCTCGTCTGCCTTTCCTTGCTGGACCGCAAAGGAATTTCATTCGTGGATCCTTCGTGTTCATGAACCATTCGTGTTCGAGAACCGTTCGTCTTCGTCTCCATTGACTTTCGTGTTTGTGAAACTCTTCGTGTTTTGTGTATTGAAATATTGGAAAAATCTATCTAATGTTGAAAGTAGAGGTCCTAAAAATGCCAAAGATGAATTGAGCTCTTTTGGCTTAGTAAAGACCCATCTTAGAATAAAATATTCAAGGTAGGTAGAAGTAGAAACTCGAGCTACCATAGGAATTGCCATTTGTACTTTAAAAATTCAAGACATTTGAAAGCCCTAAAATATCCAAGGTTCCTAAAGACTACTGAAACTGTAAAAATTCAAGACATAAAGAGCCCTAAAAATGTAAGGGTCCAATAGACTAAAATCTCAAAAATGTATAAATGCAGGCCACCGAAAGTTTTTAAGAATGTAAGTCCAACAAATAAATGTATGCCCCCCTTCTTTAGGCACTTTTGGTTTCGGGAAGGACTCTTGCTCAAAGTAGCATTGTTTTGGAGTCATCCCACATTCTAAGGTGCCCACATTTAAGGAAAGTCCCTCATTTACAAGCACCCTTTTAGGCAAGAGCAATGCAAATAGTCAATGAGGTATATTTACTCACTCTCCCCCACATGTTTTCGAGGCACTTTTGGTCTTGAGGTAGGTCGATCCGTCCAATATTCATATGAAGAAACAAAATGTTTCTATACCAAAGCTTTGCTAGCTTTCAGCCCTCAGTCTGACAAAAAGACACGAAGCAAAAATGTTTGCGAACATCACGAAAATACACGAAGCGAAAATATTCGCGAACACCCCGACAAAGAAACACGAACGCGAAAAATTCGCGAAAGTAACTTTTGTAATAAAAACTTTCAGTTAATTTGGCCTTATAACACTGGATCATTGAATCTGTTGTATGCATGCAAGTGCCTAAATATCACTTTAAGTTCTATATTTCAACGTGAATATGATCCTTGGAGCATGTCCCTTGCAATACCATGACTTAAGATTCCACCACCATAACACGGAATCACTAATAGTGATAGAGAACATCAAAAACCTCTGAATTTTGTATGATGCATACATACCCATGTCAATGCAGCTGAGCATTTTCATAATGGGGTGTACAAGGCCGAAATTCTTGCCCGCTGGAAATGCACGACTTAGACGTAGCTGCTACAGCAGCAGATCACGTATGATCATCAGTACTGATCACTCCTATGTTCCCCATCCAATTCCTGCATTGCAAATCTCGAATAGGGCATTGTGCACACCTACTTGTTGCCAATTGGATAATGACCTCCAAGAAACTAGCAACTACTTCTTTTACCTTCGTGACATCAAACTATAAAAGCCACCAAGGCTAAGTGGAAGTGAAATTAGTATAGGGAGCCACACTATACTTTTAGCTTTGAAAAATAGTGAAAAGCATCAATTTTAGGTTGCTAAACTACCTGGCTTCATTTAGAGCAACGACAAGACAAAAATTGTATGGATGCAAACTACTTCGACAAATGCAAGTATGCATTAGAAATGTTGGATTTAAGTTGGAGCAAATTGATAAAGCATCAACTTTATTAGCCAAAAAGAAGAGTCTTGACAATCAATCAAGCACTAAGTTGAGAGGAGTTAGTGGAAATTCCTTGGAAATTTGAGACAATATTAAAAATATTTTAAATGTTTTCAAACTTTTGTGGATTCAACATAACTAACATTGATTGCATTTGATGAGCTACTTTTAAAATTGATTTAGACTCTTAAAAAATCATAAATATTTTTGTATTTTATTCACCATTGGATAGTTCCGATAGTTTGGGGTTTCTTGAAAAGTTTAGTTTTTTGTTTTTGACATGGTGTACTAGATTTTTTTAAGTCAAAATGTCTGTTTCTATCTTTTTTTTTTAGGTGACGTTTGAGAATTTTTATAAGAAAAAGCATGTTTTTGGACAAAAAATATAAATTTGCTAAAATAACTACTCTTTTAGGATTTTGACCCATTTCAAAAGAATTTGCATTTGTGTAGATTTCACGTTCAAACTATAAGTCATGGATAGGACTTGAGAGACATTGCCACAAGTAGCAATATCTACACTTTACATCCACATTGTAAGTCAAGCCATTATTAAGCCTGTGTCCATGAAAAGATATAAACTCTTCACGCAAGGACATAGATTTGAGCCACAAGTTCTCCGGTGCCACATGTCACACTCTTATCCAACTCACCTAGGGTGGTACAATATATTCAATTTTGAAACTCAGATTTGACCCATGTAAAAAGACTTCCTAAATATGAAAATTATCCTACAATAATAAAACAACAACATTGTAGTATACCAGAAAGGCCTTTCCATGAAGATCACATTTATGTTGAAAAGAAAAATGTCATTCACTAATGGTTGGATGCAAGGTTAGATGACAATAGCATCATCACAATAAGGAACTAAAAGTGAGCTGGAAAAGTATGTGATGGATTCATTTACAAACAATGCACTTGAAACATGTAATTACAATAGTGCTTATTTGATCTTTTGTTGTATTTTATCATATTATATGAGTCTAGCATATGGATAAGCAAGTTGATACACAAATCGTAGATAACCACTCTGCTTTTAAGAAGAAAACCACCAACGGCTTTACATATGCACTATGAGATTAACGTATGCTTAAGAAAATTGGGAATCTATTGGTTGGAAGGTGATAGTAAAAAAAACATTAGAGTGGGCTAGCATAGATGTTTACCCCACCCAACATGTAACTTTCCAACCAAAATAATAGCCCTATGTGAGAGGATGAACCTACTTATATGAGGTTTTCCAAATAGTAAGGATGCACGACTATTCCTATTTGTGCTATCATGGCAGCTAAAGAGCTCCCATTGAGTTTAGAGAAGTGAGCAAGGAGTGTGGCATCCCACCCAACATGTAACTTTCCAACCAAAATAATAGCCCTATGTGAGAGGATGAACCTACTTATATGAGGTTTTCCAAATATGTAAGGATGCACGACTATTCCTATTTGTGCTATCATGGCAGCTAAAGAGCTCCCATTGAGTTTAGAGAAGTGAGCAAGGAGTGTGGCATGCCACATTATAACTAGGTTATTTGTTGGGCCATGGAATGATTGTAAGGCATTTTTTGGGGACATGCAACCTCTTCATCTCATGCTTGTGTCATGTGTAAATGAAAGAACATATTAAGACATAATTAGAACATGCGAGTTCATTTGATGGTGTATATGCCTATGTTGTCATCAAGGAGTGCTCGGGTAAACCTGCAAACTATAGGAATGGCACTGGCAAGTTCTTCAAAAATCGGCATCATGAAATGTTTGACGATTTTTTATACATGCATGTATACCTTTTTATAAGTAAAAGTCTTCAAAATCTGAGAAGTTCTATAAAATGCAAGAGGTTTCCGAGCAGTCTTGCCATGCATAGTTGTGTTTGATTCTAAAGTTGAGACACATGCATACTCTTGAATGTGTTATCAAACTTTCAAAGTAAAATGCACCTATCATCTAGTAAAGGGAATATATCTAAAGCAGTCTTGCCATGCATAGTTGTGCTTGATTCTAAAGTTGAGACACGTCCATACTCTTGAATGTGTAATCAAACTTTCAAAGTAAAATGCACCTATCATCTAGTAAAGGGAATATACCTAAACCCTTGAACACTTCCTTCCATGTCATACAAAATCCCATCTGGTAAGTTTTGATCTTGTCTAAACACATCTACATGACGTCATTCTTATATTTTAAACATTCTTTGTTGTTTTGTTTTTTTTGCTATTTATCTTGCATAATTGTAGATACAAGCCAAATGTGCAAAATTTTGGTGGTGCTTGTCTCTGCAACGAGATTGAATATCTCAACATCGGCCACTTTTCTACGGATGGAAAGAGATCAATGTTGCACTACAACACTACCAGAAATTTGGACTTCGTAAATCACTTCGACTTTACTATAGTGACAAAGAAGCTAAAAAATCCAATGATTGGCTATGTGGCTTCTCCATACCAAATGCTACAACAACTTGTAAATAGATTAATTGGAATGTTTTCTCATCCTGCCGATTGGAGACGGTGCTAAGCCACTAATTAGATGGGTTTTTAGTTTGCCTTTTGCTTGATTTTTCTTGCATTTTTGACAGGTTTATTACTCGCCTATAGGCCTTTTTTTTGTTCTCTTCTTTACTCGCCACTTCCCCAGAGAGCTAGGGAGGCTCCAGACTCTGTTTTGTGAGCTCGGCGCGTTATAAATTAGAACTCGCCATCAGAAACTTTACTCGCCCTACAGCCTATTACTTGCAAACCCATTTTTGACACTTTTTCTTTGCCAACTTTACTCGCCATCAGAGCAGCAGCCTCAAAGCCATCATCCTGGTAATTGGTGAGTTATAAAATTATTACTTGTGCTCAGAGCTATTGCTCATCATTTTGAAATTTCTCGTCATTTTTCTGATTCCCATCCTTTTTACTACTCACCGATTATAACTCGCCGACAGAGATTTATAACTTGCCATCAGAGTTTTCTCTTTAATTGTTCACTATCTTTACTCACCATCAGAACTGAGGCCTATACACATATTGATCTATCTTATGAGAGCTCAGCGAGTTATTAATCATTACTCACCGTCAGAGCTATTACTCGCGCCCAGTATAACTCGCCAACTGCTCCACTTTACCTGCTATCTTCACAAAATGTTCTGATCATCACTTTTACCAAGTAGATGGCTCGGTGAGTTATAATCCTATTACTCGCGCTTGTCATTACTCACCCACTATAACTCGCCATCAGAGAGAAATCTAGAATTTTCTTGATCTTTTGACAATCAGAACCTATCTGTAATTTTTCTATTATTTTCATTTTTCTCATTTTCCTTTGGATTTGTATTTACACTGCTTCATATCCATTTTGACGTAGATCCTAGGCCATTCGTACCCTACGCGGTTCAAGATTTTCCCAAGATCGACCTTCCGAGGTTTGATGGCAAAGGAGATCCGCGACGATTTCTACAGATCTACACCCAAGCATGTAGAGCCTACAGGAACAACAGCCCGCAAGAGCTGTTAAGATATTTCAATCTGTGCTTGATCGACACTGGAAAAGATTGGTACTTCAATCTTGAGCACAATGAACAAGACAATTGGAACATCTTACAAGCTGAATTCATCACCAAATTCAAACCACCCGCTTCCTTTTTGATCCATTCCTACAACTTGGACAAATCTGTATGGATAAGAAAAACGAGTCCTTGCATGATTATATTGAACGAATCAAGAGATTGCATGGTGGATGCGACCTTGATAGCGTCCCAGATCATAGTGTCCTTGTGAAAATTGTCAACATTTCCTAGCTAGTTTGAGGCCTAAATTGGCTAAAATTGTAAATAGTTTTGGTTCTGGAGTTTTGCACGTGTGAACCAGGCCACAATGTTTTTATTTACTGTATTTTTTCAGTATGATGAAGTGTCAAACTTCATACCCTTCAAAATGAGACCATTTTGATGTATTTTGGTCATATAAGCCATTTTTAGCTATTTTTCCTATATAGGGAATATCTAGGGTCAAGTACCTTCTAGAGAGAGGAGAGAGAGTCATCTTCCTCATCCATAAATAGTAGGGAAGTCGTGGAGAACAGGTTGGAGAAACCTTTTGTATGCTTCATTGAGATCAATAGATCATTGTCATTGTTTCTTCCTCCATTGAGAGCATTGTTGTGTGTATTGTCTTCAAGCTATTGTGTATGATCTTAGGTGCTTTCCAAAAGTGGTAGGCTGATGTATTATGGACTGTATAATGCTATTTTGGGCCGCACTTGATGTTTATGGAAGCTTCCATGTGTGATAAATGCTTTTTGATCAAGTTCTTTGCATTCTAGGTAGCATAGAATGTGTTGCCAATTCCTAGCTTATGTAGTTTGGAGTGCAAGCATTCAAGCCAATGATCTTGGAGTTTAGATCCACTTAGGATCTATATTTTTCACATGGTATCAGAGCTGGTTGGCTTCTATTTACAGTAAGTATTCCATTTTTGGTGATATTTGGATGTTTGATCAAGTTCTAGCATGATTTTGCATTGCTTTGTTGATCAAATCTTACTAACCTTTGTTTTGTGAGTTGAACTTGTGGATCAAAAGCATATTTCAGGTCTATTGAAGATCAGAGGCTGAAAAGAAACTATTTTGGATCAGATCATAACACCTAATCATTTGTGATTGTGAGGCTTGTGCATATTCAATACTAACAATGTTCTTTTCAATCCTATTGTTGACAATCTCCATTCTTGGATGAACACTCTCCTTAAGTGGATGAAACTTCTCCTTAAGTGGATGACAAATGCTCTTTTGAGTGAGTTGTAATTCTCCTAAAGGCTGAGCAAAGCTCCCATTTGGATGAAAGATCCCCTTTTTTGGGTGAACATATTGTAAGCTCCATTGTGAAGAGCATATTGTAAAGATTGTCATCAATTTTGGCATAAATTTTGGTGTACTTTGTTGAGCATGTAAGTAACTCTCCTTATGTAATTTGATTGGAGCATTTGCTGGAAGGTGTTAACCATTATGCAAGTGTGTTTTCAGGTTCTTAACAGGTTGAGGAACATTCTCGTGTGAAGTGATCTTAGATCTACATCTAAACACCAAGATTTGACAAGATAGTGAAGCTAGTCTTGTGATTCACTAAGTGTGCTCATTCATTCACCTCTAAATCTTGTATTTATCACTTGCTGGAGTTTATAAACTTTTAGAAGTGTGGTTTACATGTGGTTTTACAGGTTGAATCAATATCTTAGTGTGTTGATCATATGTTGATCAAGTTTGTTCATTACTAGGTAATCTTGGCATCCTAGTTTTGGGTATTTTCTAAGAATGCAAGTAACTCTTCACACCATAACTTGATTTGGTCACTTGCTGGAAAGTTTGAGAGCTTAAGCAAGAGTGTGTTCAGGTTGGTTTGATTTTGTAATCCATTCTTAGTGTGTGCAAAGTGTTGCATGTGTTTCAATCTTCCTTTCTATGCTTGGAAACCATCTAGGTTCAAGATAGAAGTGTTTTAGGGTCCTAAATCTTCATAGATCTCTTTATCTATCATTTGTTGAGAGAAAAGTGAGTGCTAAGTGCTTTAGGACAGAACCTAAAAGTTGAAGAAACATTAGAATCATGGCTTCCAATGGTGGGATCATGCTAGAGTCTAGTGAAAGGTTGAGTTCATCAAACTACTCTACTTGGAAAGTGAGGATGGAGTCCTTACTTGAGTTGAATGAACTCATGGACATAGTTGCAGAAATTGAAGAGAGACCTCTCACACTTCAAGAGCAACAAAGGTTTGATAAGAAGGCCAAAAGGGCTCTTCATATCATTAAAATGAATGTTACAAATGAACTTCTCAAGGAAGTTGGAAAGTGTCAAAGTGCAAGTGAGGCATGGAATGCCTTAAAGAAGCTCTTTGAATCAAAGTCCACATCTAGGGTATTGACCCTAAGGAGACAAATATTTTCTAGTAGGCAAAGAGAGGGTGAAAGTGCTCATGCATTTATCTTGAGAGTTAAGTCCCTAAGTGATGATTTAGCATGCATTGATGAGAACATAAAAGATGGTGAAATAGTCCAAGTTATGTTGAATGGTTTGCTAAATGAACATGCTAACCTTGTGCAAAGTTTTGCCATTCAAAGAGTCTTGCCAAGTGTGGTTGACTTGCAAGAAATCTTATTGGCTGAAGAACATAGGTTGCAATCAAAGCTTGATGGTGCATCCTTGCAAGGTGGAGGTGAAGAGGCTTTCTTCACAAAAGGCAAATTCAAGGGCAAAGGTAAAGGCAAAGGGAAATGGTCCAAAGGTGGTAACTTTGATCATGATGATCACTCTTCCTCTTCCTCTTCTACTAAGAACAATAAGTCAAAGTTCAAGTGCTTTTATTGTGGGATAAAAGTTCATTTTGCAAATGAATGTTATAAGAAGAAAAGAGAGCAAGGAGAGAGGCAAGGAAATCTTACAATAGATGAGGAAGAACATAACACATGTGAATCACTTGTTATGACTTCAAGTTTGTTAGCCAACATAGATGATAATGATCCTTGGTGGATTGATAGTGGAGCCTCATCTCACATGACAAGACATAAGGAATACATTACATCCTTATTGTCTTATGAGGGAGAAGGTAACATCATCTACACTGCAAATGATGGTCAATGTGACATCAAAGGCATAGGCACTATTCCTATTTCCCTTTCAACAAATAGGAAAGCAAATCTTGAAAATGTTTTGTACATTCCTTCAATCACTAAGAATTTGCTTAGTGTAAGTCAAATGATTGACAAAGGACTTGATGTGGAGTTCATTGGAGATGCATGTTTGATAAGTAAATGTGGATCCTTGATTGCTCAAGGTAGGAGGCATGGTAAACTTTTCAAGCTTGATGCATGTGTGATCTCTAATCATGAAGGATGTATGGCTAGGGAGCAACTGACAAACCAAGAAGTTTGGCACAAGAGGTTGGGCCATCCCAACTTCAAATCTTTGGAGGTAATGGCAAAGAAAGAGCTTGTTCTTGGTCTCCCTAAAAGTCTTGTTGCAAACAATAGTGTTTGTGAACATTGTGCCTTGTCCAAATCTCATAGACTTGCTTATTCTAGATCTACTTCTAGATCTAAAGAAGCTTTTCAACTTGTGCATTCTGATATTCATTCTTCTAGTACAACTAGCAATGGTGGGGCAAAGATGTATGCAACTTTCATTGATGACTTTAGTAGGTATACTTGGATCTATCTTCTTAAAAGTAAGGATGAAGTGTTTGCTGCATTTGTCAAGTTCAAGAATGAAATGGAAAACCAATTCAATACAAAGATCAAATGCTTAAGATCTGATAATGGAGGGGAATACACCTCAAATAGGTTCAAAGACTTTTGTATAGCACATGGGATTAAGAGGGAGATGTCTAGTCCTAGGACTCCACAACAGAATGGAGTGGCCGAGAGGAAGAATAGAACCCTTTGTGAATGTGCCAAGGCAATGAGACTACATGCTAATCTTGCTAAGTCTTTTTGGGGGGAAGCTTTAGCATGTGCTAACTATCTATGTAATAGATGGACAAGTGCTTCCTTGGATGGTAAAACTCCTCATGAGGTTCTTTATGGTAGAAGGCCGAGTGTCAAGCATTGTAGGATCTTTGGATGTACATGTTTTGTCAATATCACACTTGATGATAGAACTAAAGAAGATCCTTCATCAAAGAAGGGTGTGTTTGTTGGCTATAGTGAAGTAAGCAAGGCTTACAAAGTGTACATTCCTTCTACAAAGAAAGTTGTCATAAGTAGGGATGTCATCTTTCATGAAGAGAATGTTTCCAATGTTGTTGATGTTGATGTTGATGTGCCTACTAATCATCATGATGTGCAAGATGTCTTGGATGAAGATGGAGATGCCACTCCAAAGCAAACTTCAAGGAAGACTCAAAGGCAAAGGGCTAAGCCATCAAGGCTAACCTATGATGAAAAAGGAAAGCAAGTGGTGGACAACTCTAACTTTGCTTTTCTTACCTCTTTTGATGAACCAACTTGTGTAGGTGAAGCAATTCAAAAGAAGGAATGGATCCAAGCCATGGATCATGAGCATCAAGCACTCATCAAAAGCAACACATGGAGGTTGGTAAAGCTTCCAAAGGACAAGAAGGCAATTGGTTGTAAGTGGATCTTCAAGATCAAGACAAATCAAGATGGATCAATCAACAAGTACAAGGCAAGGTTGGTGGCAAAGGGGTATGCTCAAGAATATGGTATTGACTATGATGAGACCTTTGCACCCGTGGCAAAGATGGTAACTATTCGAATCCTAATCTCTCTTGCAACTCTTTATGATTGGGATATGTGGCAAATGGATGTTACTAATGCCTTCTTGAATGGTGATCTTGAAGAAGATATTTACATGGAGCAACCCGAGGGCTATGTTTCACATGATGAGCCTAATCATGTGTGCTATCTCCAAAAGAGTTTGTATGGGCTAAAGCAAGCACCAAGGAGTTGGTATGCTAAGCTCAATTCCTTCTTACTTTCTCAAAACTTTGTTATGAGTGAGTATGATCATTCTCTCTACTTTAGATTGAATGAAAATGATATCACTTTACTTTTGATCTATGTTGATGACATTATCTTAAGTGGTGGTAACAATCTAGATATAGATGAAATCAAGATGGCACTCAAAAGAGAGTTTGAAATTCAAGATCTTGGTAAACTTCATTATATCTTAGGAATAGAGATTATTAGAACTTCTAAATCTACATTCATATGTCAAGAAAAGTATGTTAACTCTATTCTAAAAAGGTTTCATATGGAAGATTGTAAAGTTGTTTCTACTCCTATGGAATCAAATGTAAAGCTAACTACAAGAAGTAATGAAAGATCCTTCAAGGACATTACTCTCTATAGAAAGCTAATAGGATCTCTTATATGGTTAACCATCACAAGACCTGATCTAAGCTTTGTGGTTGGTAAACTAAGTCAATTTATGCAAGATCCTAGTGAGGCTCATTGGAAGCTAGGAAAGAGAGTACTTAGATACATCTCGGGATCTAGAGATTTTGGCATCTTGTATGGAGGTACTACACCTAACCTTTGTGGATTTTCAGATTCAGATTTTGCAGGTGATCAAATGGATAGGAAGTCAACAAGTTCCTTTGCAATCTATCTTGGAGATGGAGTGGTCTCATGGCTATCAAAGAAGCAACCAACTATCTCTCTATCTTCCACCGAAGCCGAGTACAAGGCATTAACAACATGCACCAAGGAGATTCTTTGGATCAAGAGGATGTTATTGGATCTTCACTTGCTGGAACCAGAGAAGACTCCAATCATACTTTGTGATAACCTTTCAGCCCAAAGCTTGGCAAGCAATCCTGTTTTTCATGCAAGGAGCAAGCACATTGAGATTGCTCACCATTTTGTGAGAGATCAAGTCATTGCCAAAGAGGTGGAGCTTCAACATGTCTCTTCAAAGGAGTGTGTGGCTGATATCTTCACCAAACCATTGGGAAAGGACCTATATTTAATGCATAGATCTAATCTTGGAATGTGCTCAAAGACTATGTTGAAACTAGCATCCAATGTTGAAGAGGGAGTGTGAAAATTGTCAACATTTCCTAGCTAGTTTGAGGCCTAAATTGGCTAAAATTGTAAATAGTTTTGGTTCTGGAGTTTTGCACGTGTGAACCAGGCCACAATGTTTTTATTTACTGTATTTTTTCAGTATGATGAAGTGTCAAACTTCATACCCTTCAAAATGAGACCATTTTGATGTATTTTGGTCATATAAGCCATTTTTAGCTATTTTTCCTATATAGGGAATATCTAGGGTCAAGTACCTTCTAGAGAGAGGAGAGAGAGTCATCTTCCTCATCCATAAATAGTAGGGAAGTCGTGGAGAACAGGTTGGAGAAACCTTTTGTATGCTTCATTGAGATCAATAGATCATTGTCATTGTTTCTTCCTCCATTGAGAGCATTGTTGTGTGTATTGTCTTCAAGCTATTGTGTATGATCTTAGGTGCTTTCCAAAAGTGGTAGGCTGATGTATTATGGACTGTATAATGCTATTTTGGGCCGCACTTGATGTTTATGGAAGTTTCCATTTGTGATAAATGCTTTTTGATCAAGTTCTTTGCATTCTAGGTAGCATAGAATGTGTTGCCAATTCCTAGCTTATGTAGTTTGGAGTGCAAGCATTCAAGCCAATGATCTTGGAGTTTAGATCCACTTAGGATCTGTATTTTTCACAGTCCTGACATGGTTCATGGCAAGATTACCCAAGGGAATCGGAAAGCAAATGAAGCGAAGAGACAAATACGTGTCTTTTCAAGCAACTTGCACCAATGCCATCATGAGAGTCGAAGATCATGAGAGCACTAGTTCGGACTCTGATAACTCTGACCAGGAACGAAGATGTAGAAAAGAACGAAGAGCCAAACGTAAGGACAAGCTACATGATGATGCTTCCGCATTTACATCCAATAGCGCCGATACTATCATATCTGCTATAGAGAAATTGCACACACAAAGCAACGAGCAAATTAGAAATATCACTACCGACCATACCACGACTATCTCAAAAGCTAAAAGGCATGCAACCAAGACCTACCCACGCCTATCCAAGGAGAGAATCCACCAGGTGTCCACACTGTCAAGGCAACCACACCGAAACGAGTGCCCGTAGTTGAGACAGAGGTTAGAGAAACCTACCTGGTATTGTCATATTTGCAATATGAGCAATCATGATACAAACAAATGTTGATATAACCTCAGGAATCAAGTAGCCCCTCGACCAGAACCAAATCTCATCCCATTGGCACAATGTCAAGGTGCTTATCCCAACCATCGCCTAGATTGGCATTACCTCCCATTTCTCCCAAAACCCAAGGTTTAGTAGTACGAAATCCACAACCAACTGATCAGCAGTTGAACATGGTCGAAGTGACCGAAGAACCCTATTACCCTGCACATGAATGATCTATTCCAGTGCGTTTCATAGATGGAGAGAATGGTGACTTAGTGCCAATCTACACCAATCAACTTAGAGGTATTGGATTTAGAGCTCCCATCAAGTGCTACAGATGCGGAGAGAACCATAGAATCGTCGAGTGCCCTAACAAGCCACAAGACAACTTTGTGCCACTATGCCGAGAATGCGGGTATGAACACCCATATCTCACATGTCCAATGCGAGCAGTTCATCCGTGAAACCGGACAGAATATGAATGAACATTCTAGTTTTGAAGTCCCTTTCCATAGCAAGGAAGAGAAAAAAGACCACACCATTGTCCTAGTAGATCTATTGAGAAGTGATGTCAGGATGTCCCTAGGCACCTTACTTAAAAAGCATCCGACCCTCTAGGAAGGATTGAAGACTTACATAGACGGACCAGGTAGTGAGAAACTAGAAGTGCACCCTACCAATTTGGTACTAGGTGAAGAAGTAGAGAGATCGCAACTAGTCCACCAAGTAGGGGTAGGATGGGAGAAAGATGCCAAACATGTGACCATTCCTATCACGCATCGAGGGTTTTCGAAAGAATCAGCCATAGTCGATAGAGAATCCTGAGTGAATATCATTTCCTCCAAACTTTATCACGAATGGGGTCTTACTCGCATGGTAAGTGCTCCTTTTATGATCCGACTAGCTGACAAGTCTAGCGTGAAACCATTAGGTATAGCCAATGAAGTGCATACCAAAGTAGCCAAAATTTGTTTCGTGTTCGATTTTGTAGTCTTGGACTTGTCTGATTCTCCCCAATCCTATAGTGTCCTGCTAGGTAGACCGTGGACCAGAACGTCCCAAGTCACGACTGGGGATAGAATCAAATTTCTTGCAAAATCATGATTCCATAGTCAAGATCGACCCTGATACCTGGATTACGAAATCAACAGACCAAAGAGCCATGGCTTGAAGCTCTGCTACTACCATCCATTCTGATGAGGAGTCAGACGACGACGGACGTCGTTGGAGAAGAATTGTCATACATGATAATTCACAAACCAATGTGGTAAATTGGACCGAAGCCCTAGCTACGGTAGATTATCGATGTTAACTGAGCAATTATCAAAGAGAAGGTTGATCGTAGACCCATTTTTCGATGAGGACAACATCCCAATCAGAAGATTAGCGCAACTAGCGAAAAAATCTAGCCAAGGCCATCAAGACTCCCTTTCACTTTTTCTGATGAGCCTAGAGGCTATACCCACGAACCATTGCAAGGATTCTGTAGTGAGAAAGAGAAGTTCTTCATGTGTTTACCATGAAAGAAGGTCGAGAGTATAAGGACGAGGATACATCTTGACTATTTCAAGCCCGCGCCAAAATCTCGAAGTACTAGAACCACAAAAGCCTCAAGCAAATGAAGATCTCATCGAAACAGCAGAGCCTGTCGTACTATACCAACAAGGTTAATATAGATTTTGTAGTAAATAGTATCGTTCTTACAGAGGACAACGTTAGAAAGTTATGTATTTGGTACAATTTATGACAAGTGGTTTCAAGTGTTATTCTGGTTGTCAACAAGCATTAGAATTGGGATGTGTTGTGTTAATAATTTCAGAACAACAATCTAGCCTCTATCAAATCGAATGAAACGCATTCTACGATGAGTTGTTATCAGAGTAGTACAACAGTGCTACACTATGGCTGATTAAGGTGTCAACAGAGAGTCGAGAAATGTTCGATGTATTCACGATTGTACAGACAATTAATTAATCGTGTTCACGAACAGTTTGTTTCTAGACAGAAGTCCTCAACAACTTAAGTCCAATTTAATGGTTAAAAAACACGAATAGTTTTAGAGCACATTAGAAACTTATGTCAGTTACAATCGGAAAAACACATCAAAGTCTCAATTCTTCAGACAGGGACTGTCATCTCATATGTATACATACAGCTTTATTTAATGATCGTGCTAGACTGTACCAAAGATGGTTGTTATTTGAGTGCCGAAAAGAAAGTATTCATGATAGACGAATAAGATGGTTTTAAGACAGTTCTTTAGAGCATGCTTTACAGATATACAGCAAATGACTGTAATGCACTAGAGTTTCTGTCTGATCAGAGAGTAATTCATGTAATGCATTAGAGATTGCTAGTAGACTCAAGATCACTCACATTCAATAGTGCGGGGAACATAGATAAGGGAGAATAACTCACAAAACTCTATTCACTTTTCCTCCTTTGTTCCTGGATTTCCTCTATTAATTTTTGTGATTTCTCACGAGTTTCAACTAGTTCTTCAATATTAGTCAACCTTTTCTTTATACATTCTGCATCCATTCGTTGAGCTTGAATACGAAAAGTTTTCACCTCAAATTCGATAGGCAAAATAGGATGCATACCATACGTAAGGAAATATGGTGTCTGCTTCGTCTTGATTTTTTCTGTGTTGCGATAAGTCCAGAGAACTGATGGTAGTTTTTGATCCCAATCCGTCGCATGTGCAATAGTAATTTTGTTCAGGATCTTACATAATATTCCATTAGCTCTTTCTGTCAATCCGTTTGCTTTTGGATTATACGGTGTAGTTTTTCTGTGTTTGATCAGAAAATAGGTTGTTAGTAACCATATAGTGTCATTTAGAAAATGTGTGCCTCAGTCACTTACTAGTTCGAGTGGACAACCATATCTGGTGATAATAAATTTGAATAAGAACGTCGCGACAGTTTTCGCATCGTTTCGTTTCGTCGCCTCTGCTTCAACGTTCTTTGTAGCATAATCCATTGCAACTAGAATATAATGACATTTTGTATGTTGAGTCACAAGTTTGATTGGATCGACAAAGTCAATCCCCCACTTCTCAAATTGTGCAAGAGGCAGGATTGGTGTCAATGGCCAATTCATTGCTTTTGTAGGCTTACTAGATCTCTGGCATGGATCACATGAACGAATAAAGTTTGACACATCCTTGAACATTGTTGGCCACCAATACTTGGCAGTCAATATTTTATTAACTGTGTTCTTTAGGGCAAAGTGTCCGCCAGCATCTTTTGAATGTAAGGCTTTAACGAGTTTTTAATGTCTTCAGTTTCGAGGCATCTTTGTAGTTGATGGTCAGCACCAAGCTTGTACAAAACATTGTTAATAATTGTATAAGGTGCTACCTTATATTGAAAAACTGTCTTTTTCTCCAAATCATAACCATCCGAATATATCTGATCTTTGAGATAAATAATAATATCAGAATATAGCAAAATTGTAGATGAAATCTTGAATAAATGTTCGTCTGAAAAATCATCATTGATAGGTTCTTCAATTTTTCCCATGCTGAGTCGTGATAGATAATCAGCATTTGTATGATATTTTTCTTGATGAAGCTCTACTTGATAAGTGAATTCCTACAGAAGTAGAACCCATCGAGCAATTCGTCCTGATAGATCTGGTTTATTCACAAGATACTTAAGAGCATAGTGATCAACATGAAAAATAAATACATATCCCAGCAAATAATGCCAAAATTTCTTTACAGTGAAAATCATGCCAAGTGCTTCTCTTTCTGTAGCCGAATAATTCTTTTTTGAGGCACTGAGATGCCGACTCGCATAGTAGATGGGATGAACTTTCTTCTGGTCGTCCTTCTGGCTCAGACAGATGCCAATAGCAAATGTAGAAACATCAACATAACTATGAAATAAAATAGCCCAATTGGGTGGTCTCAAAATAAGAGCATTGATCAATATTTGCTTAAGTTCTTCAAATGCTTTTTGCTATTCATTCGTCCACAAGTAATCCACTTGTTTCTTCAGTAGATGTGTAAGAGAGGCAGCAATAGAAGCATGATTTTGAATAAATCTCCGGTAATAGCCGACATGTTCTAAGAAAGCTCTTACCTCACGTAGATTGGTTGGTAATTGGAGATTCTCTTTGTCAACTTCTATTCCTCTATTTGATATCCTGTGTCCAAATAATATTCCTTCCTTCATACTGAAAAAATATTTCTCTAGATGAAGGGATAAACAAGTATCTCTACACCGTTGCAATGTTAGTTTCAGCTGTTGTAGATGTGTCTTTATATCACTATATACACAGAAATCATCAATAAATATTTCGAGAAAAGTTCTTAAGAAGACAGCAAAAATTAACATCATGATTCACTGAAAAGTCATTGGAGCGTTGCAAAGACCAAAGGGCATTTTGTTGTAGGCATAAGTGCCCCAATCCATAGTGAATGTAGTCTTTGAACGATCCTCCTTCCGCACTCCAACTTGATTATAACCAGAAAAACCATCACTGAAACTGTAACGCTCCTGACTAGCAACCTGATCTAAGATGGAATCAGTGAAGGGCAGAGGATGATGATCCTTCCTTGTGGCAGCATTGAGTTTGCGGAAATCCTGAAATATTTGTATTTTGCCAGTATTCTTCTTTGGGACGACAACAATGGGTGAAACCCAATCACTGCTTAAGACGAGATAGATGATACCTACCTTAAGGTGCTTGTTGAGTTCATCCTTAACCATGAGCGAGTACCTTGGATTGAGACGATACTGTCTATGTCGAACATGTACAACATCTTCCTTAAGATCAATACGGTGCTCTCCAAATTTTGCAGGTATACCTTTCAAATCGTCGAGAGACCAGACAAAAACATAGTCGGGGTCATCTTGAGATCTTGTTTAGTCGTAGATTTATTCGTCATCTTGCTAGAAGATTTCTTCTTCGAGGATTTTCTGCGCTTTGTCAAAGATTTCTGTTTAGATTTTGAGGAGCTTTTGCTTCTCGTTGTGACTTCGAATATCTTTTCCATGTCACTTGGCCAGGACTGATCTTCTATCTTTGCCAATTTTTCTTCAATAACGTCAATTCTCTGCACAACAGCATCAGTCAAAGCTTTTGCTTTCGAATCTGCAGCAGCTGGTGTTGCGACATACTGATATTTGGGTCGCGGCTTCTGCGACTGAGGGCAGTCATGATACTTGTGGCCAGACTCTCTGCAGTTCGAGCATAACGGTACATAACCAATCGGTTTTCGCGGTTGAGGACAGTCAGGTGAAAAATGTCCCGGCTCTCCACAGTTGTAGTAGTTGCCCGAAACTGGTTTATTCGTGGTTTGAGACTTTGCTGGTCCAACGAATTCAGGAGGATTGTGTCTTCTTGGTGCGAACTTGGGTTTGTCCTGCTGGGCTGATGCTGCAGTACCTTGAACATAGTTAGTAGTCGCATCATTCTGAAAAATAAAAAGTACCTCCTGTGTAGGATCTTCAATATATTTGACATTCACAGTGGTGCAGTCTTTCTTAGTGTGTTCTGAAGTGCCACATTTCGTACACCACATTCCTGAGTTGGAAGAAGACGCTTTCGGTCTTTTCTACAACTTCAGAAATCTGCACTTTCAAATCATTAAACTTTTTATTAAGGTCAGCCATATTACTCTTCCAAAGCTTTTCAACTTTAGAAGTTGACGACTTATCCTCGACAACTTTTGTGTCGTCCTTTCGTTTGGATCGTCGTTCATTCTTTCTCTCTCCTTTATCAGCATCTGATTCTGATGAATCGCTGCTTTCAGACTCTGAGCTTGAAGAACTGGTACTTGAGTCAGAATCTGAATCATCATCGCTATCACTAAAATCAGATTTGGACTTTCGAGATCTTTTCATTGAGCATCTCTTTCGTGCTAATTTTGAGGTCTCAAAATTTTTAGCACTAGCTATTACTGCTGCTAAGGAGGTCATGTCCCCTTGTCTGCAATATCGATCAATCTTTGGTGGTAAACCAGCCAAAAACCATTCGATTTGCATATCAACGAGATATACACTGGTTAGTTTTCCTATAAGATTTTTAACCTTTCGTGTATATTTGTGAGAGGATTCTTTACTCTTCTTCTGAACATTGTTCAGACGTCCGAGAATTCTAGATTTGTAATCAATTTCTCTGAACTGGTTCAGAAACGCATCTTTCAGTAGGTACCAGGTTCCTATACGGCCTGGTTCAACTTGACAGTACCATATGCGCGTCTGCTTTCTTAGCAGACCAGGGAAGATTCGTAGTTTGTCAATGTCAGTACCTTTGTTATTCGCATTAGCGATTGACTCGAATTGTGAGACATAGCTATCTACATCATCAGAAGAAGTCCCTTTAAAATAATCGTACTTAATTTTTGAGATAGAAGTGAAACGTGCAGCAGGACCCTCCATACCGAAGCTAATTAGGAGTTCAAGTAATTGGTCAGTGATTTCGTCTAGATTTCTTCGACTAGTATTCTCACTTTGTCTTCATAAAAATTCCTCTCTAAGCTTACGGTATCGTTCTAATCTGGATTCTCTATCTGACATACACTAGAGATAGAGATGGAGTTGTCAGATTTCTTATAACTTTCCTAAACTATCCCCGAAAACGGCGCCAAAAATTGGTATATGTCGTACTATACCAACAAGGTTAATATAGATTTTGTAGTAAACAGTATCGTTCCCACAAAGGACAACGTTAGAAAGTTATGTATTTGGTACAATTTATGACAATTGGTTTTGAGTGTCATTCTGGTTGTCAACAGACATTAGAAAGTAACCAGTATTACTTATATTTGGGTTGTGTTGTGTTAATAATTTCAGAACAACAATCTAGCCTCTATCAGATCGAATGAAACACGTTCTACAGATGAGTTGTTATCAGAGTTGTACATCAGTGCTACACTCTGGCTAAATAAGGTGTCAACAGAGAGTCGGGAAATGTTCGATGTATTTGCGGTTGTACAGACAATTAATTAGTCGCGTTCGCGAACAGTTCATTTCTAGACAGAAGTCCTCAACAACTTAAGTCAAATTTAATGGTTAAAGAACACGAATAGTTTTAGAGCACGTTAGAAACTTATGTCAGTTACAATCAGGAAAACAGATCAAAGTCTCAATTCTTCAGACAGGGACTGTCATCTCATATGTATACATACAGCTTTCTTCAATGATCATGCTAGACTGTACCAAAGATAGTCGTTATTCGAGTGCCGAAAAAAAAGTATTCGCGATAGGCGAATAAGATGGTTTTAAGACAGTTCTTTACAGCATGTTTTACAGATACATAGCAAACGACTATAATGCACTAGAGTGTCTAACTGATCAGAGAGTAATTTATGTAATGCATTAGAGATTGCTAGTAGATTCAAGATCACTCACACTCAACAATGCAGAGAACAGAGATAAGGGAGAATAACTCACAAAACTCTATTCACTTCTTCAACCTCTTACATATGCATAAACTCTTCTCTCTCGATGCTCGATACTGAAGCGTGAGATCAATATATGTTCTACGGGACGAACAAACACACCTCTAAAACAACAGGTGTGTCGCTCCCGCAAAAGGGTCTAGTTAACAATTAGACTGAAAATACGCTCAATTATACCATAAGAGGTATACTTAATTACGAGTTAAAGTTACTCTAGTTTCAATGTCTTTTCGTATCTAGTCGTTTCGTGTGGATGACCTAGTAAAGGTTATCCAAGGCAATGTCTTTCCTATTAAAGGTCTGGCCCTTAATTACAAGGCAAGTACTTAGGAGATATATTCCCAAAAAATGACTTAGGCCTCTTCATGATTTATACTTAACCAGATCATATCTTCATTTTCGAGTATATCATGCCATATTTATGTTGATATTCAATTTTTAACAATAAGGTGGCATCACAGAGCCCCACAAGGCAATGTTGTAGTAGGCCGAATGCATACGCTAATAACCATAACTAGTGTCCCAATAACCGTTAACGATCTCTTGCGAGAATGCAGAGATTGGGACCTAGATGAGGACGAAGCTCTTTATAAGCTAGAAATCTCATTGTGGGACAATAGCATAAAGACGGTAAAAGATTCGCGACTCCTAATCCACGATCAGAGTCACCAACGGATGCCAAGGAAAAAGAGTCAATTACTTCGGATCCCCCATCTAGGGGCTCTCCGAAAGAAAAAGCTCCCATCACCTTCTATTTGCTAAAGCATCTCCTAGCTCTACTTCTCTGTTAGCGTTTATTCTTTCTCTATCAACAGCTACTTGACAGTGATTCTACTTGGCAGAGAGTCAGCTTATCAAGGGTCTGTATGGCTTCTAGCGGTTGTCTTTGTGTAGTGATTTCTTCTACAGTATAGAGGTGATATAACAGTTAGTTGAGACTCAGATATTCTATGGGTGTTCAAACAACTATTGTTCGATACAGAATCAGATTTACAATGGACTCAGCCATAGATGGCTTCTTATCCGATATGTCTACAATACAATGGAAGTATGATGGTGTTGTACCCACCTGTCAAAGGCACAACTACCACCTGATTTCAATCCTCAATTGACAATGGATTCTCAACTTGGATTTAGGACCTGTCAGGAACTCGATTTCCTACTGCGCTACAAATTGCTTCAGTTCTTTTTTTAGTTTTATAGATTGCAGAATATTTCTAAACTACTCTACTCAAAGATCGGGGAACTAAATTAATTCTACTCCTACTGAAATCATAGATTCATCAACACAACTTTAACTAAACAACTGGGAATCCTACAAAGTGCTTGCTACAATTGTCACTCAACATTTGTAACAAAAAACTCCTTAGGAAGTCGAAACTAGAAAATATCATAAATCAGTGGAATAGTAGATCAATTTCCAAGTCTTGCACATCTACCTAATGCTAATCCCAAACCAATCCTTAAGAGAAGAAAGCATCAACAAGCACATTCATACATCGGTACCCAAACAAAAATGCATGAAGATGGAGCATGGAAGGAAATGCAAGTAGAATAATTTTCAATTCAAAGAGCAACAACATTTTAGTGCATATTACATACTTTGGAACTCATGGTGGAGGCCTCTATCTATAGCCACGAGCCGTTGAATCCAATTACATATTATTTTGGAGTCCACCTCTTGCAACTCAGTGAATCCCAATCTATAATGATTTGAGTTCCACCTCTTACTTGATAATAGGAGGCCTCTTTATTTAGAAAAACATAATTCAAGTTGAGATAATCTAATTTGCTAGCTCCCACATGGCTATCCATCTTTCGAGATGTACGATAGGGCTCACAACTCTATATTTTAGCCTAGCACTAACAATTTTCATGCTCTCAGACTTGACTCTCAACTTCATCTCTGCTAGAAGCCCTTTTGAGTGGAGAGCTTCTGCATCGACACCACGGGGCATGGCATCAGCTAACATTATCCTCCCCCTAATTGTTTCCATGGCTTTGAAGTTGGGGTGGCCCAACCTTTTGTGCCATAGCTCCACCTTTGATATCTCCACATTTGCCAAATTCACACTCTCCACTACAATATTAGCATCAAGCTTAAACATCTACCTTGCTTGAAGCCTTTAGCTATACATTCATCATTTCTAAGGATGGAACAAACTCCATGCATAAATTGTACATCAAGGCCATTATCCATTAATTGACCAACACTAAACAGATTCTTGGTTAACACAAGAACATAAAGGACATTTTCAAGATTCATCCTTTTGGATGATCCAACATACAATGGAATGGTTCCGATACCACTTATCTTACATTCTTGACTACTAGCTGTATAGATAGATCTATGTACATCATTATAAGTGTTGGAGGATTTGCAGATCTCGAGGCAACTCTAACCCTAGCTAATAAGTGAGAGGGATTTGGCACCCTGCGTGTGTAAGTCCAACCCAATGATCACATGGAGATTTGATAATTAGAAAGTCAATAAAAGGACTTTAGGACTTTTTGCAGGACTTTTAATGTCGTAGGCCTAAGTGTCAAGTTAGTGAGTAAAGTTGGGACTCCCACCAAAATTGGTTCAAATTCAAATTCAAATTGGTTCTCTCCAATTTTGAATGGGTTCTCACTCTTTTTTAAATTTGAATAGTTAGAGAGACAGAAATGGGCCAATAGGATTTTGAGGCCAAGGTCCTCCTCTCCAATATAAATAGTGCCAAACTCGAGTTTGGAAAACATGTTCATATCCTCATATCAATACAAGTAGATTGGTTCTCTTATGGAATGGATTTGTGAATGTCCTTGATCTCTAACTTTTCTCCTCTATCTCTCATACTTTTGTTGTGTTTGTTGATTGTCGGATCTGAATGTTATTGGGATATATCTTTATTATGCTTTTTGTGAGAGAGAAAGGGAGAGAGAGGAAGAGTAAGCTATCTTTGTTCTGGATTTTAGTGTTAATGGAGTAGTGTTAATTGTGTAGTATTAATACTTAGGGTTAATGGATGTTAAAATTTAGATGTGGATCTTCCAGTCATGCTGAAATCTAAGATATGCTATTGCTCTCATGGGAACAAACCTACGTGTGACAACTAACTTCATCTCCTTGATGCTAGATTGCTTAGATCTTGAGTTGAGGATAGGCTAGAAAAGAAACCCACTACAATTTTGGAGCCATTGTCGGGGAGCTACACCAATTTTTCAGTTTGCAGCATGTTTGTTGGATGCTTAGCTTGCATTAGGCATCTTGTCGTGGCATGAATAGTGTTAAAACTACATTTAGGGTTAGTTTGGAAGTGAATTTGCCTGATTTCAGTGGACTTGCTTGTTTAAAATATAATCTAATTATTGAACAGGAGAAGCTACTCAGATCACCATTCTTAAGATCCATCTAGATCTGAGAATTAAAAAAAACAACAAAAATTGATTAAATCTTCTAGATCTTAGTCAAAAGGAGACAAAATCATCATCAAAGTTGATAACTTTTTAGCTTCTTTCAAAAAATGTTCACCGAGTTGCGGGCACCTTTGGTTTTGATCACAGAACCTTCAGTTTGAAGGGCGAACATTCCTTCCTGGCATATTTTCAAAAATATCAGAAAAACCATCAAAAAATACCAAAAAACATTCTGAGAATTCATCATTCTTAGAAGTGTCGATCGCTTGTGCATAGATCTTTTTCAAAAAAATCAGAAATCTGATTATTGTCAAGTGAAAGAAAACTTATAGATCTGAACTGAGATAGTTTCTGATTGAAAATCTAGATCCAATCTCATTGTCTGATTGATTTAAATGGCTGCTCCTAGAGGTGCTATCCAGGACGTCAATCTAATCATTGTTAGGAGATCACTCCATTTGGATCTACCCAAATACAATGGATTTCTCCAAATCTATGCTGAATCTTGTGAAGTCTATGACAAAGTTTTTCCTCAAGATAAACTTAAGCTTTTTCCAATGGCCTTAACGGGTGCAGCACAAGATTGGTATTATAATCAAGATGAGACTGAGCGTACAGATTGGAAACTGTCAAATGAGCCCTTATCACATAGTTTAAACCTCGGAAGTTTATGGAAGACCCTTTCCTACTTTTAAGTAAAATTAAAATGGGAAAGCGAAAAATGGTACGAGATTACATTGAACGGGCTAAACGCCTCAGATCTGAGTTCGTACCCGAGCTAATTATTGAAGATGCCATGATTATGTGGTTTCTGGCAGGTCTATCTAAAAGGATCATATGCGAGTTGAAGCGCCAAAATGAGTATGCGACTTTGCAAAATGCTATGAATGATGTAATACGGGAGGAGGATGAAGATTCAAATGATGAGCCGAATATTGGTATGTTGCCTTATACAGTAAGGCAGACCACTGCGACATCCACCATTATCACATCAACGAATACCAATGTTACTGCAGAGATGATGCTCAATGAGTTCAAGAAACTTGGGAAGAACCAGCAGATACAGATGGAAAAGTTGCAGTTGCAGATTGATGAAAAGATAAAAGCCTTGGAACCGGAAAAGTTTGCTAAGACTTTTTCTACTAGAAAAAATGTCTGGTGTTCCATTTGTATGAGGAATCACACAGTGAATGAATGTCCACAATTGAAAAAATGAATAGAAACCAGTATTTGCCATCTGTGCAATTCACCTGATCATGAGACTGCTTATTGCCATTTTAATCCTCGGATTATCCAGCAACATTATGCCCAGATGGGATATCGAAAACCCCTTTACGGAGAAAATCCGATGGACAGACCTCGTCAATCTGCTCCTGGATATCCGGAGAGACTAGCTTTACCAGCCCCACCAACACAATCGGCTCTTCCTGCTAATTTGATGGAACCAGAATCTTACAGAGGTAATGAGCAATGAGATTATAGTAATGATAGCATCCTTCAGAACAGTATGTTGTTTATGTTGTCGCACAACAACAAGCATCTAGAAATTGGACCAGAGCATCGCTTGGATGCTTTGCATGTGGAGAAAATCATAGAGTTGCAGAATGTCCAAACAAAGACAAATTTGTACCATTCTGTCGTGACTGTGGTTATGGGCATTGCTACAAGGAGTGTCTAGCGAGACCGAAGCCACCGTCGGCTACAGCTCTTGTAAATTTGATAACAATCAAGCAAAGACCAGCAGTTCAACCTAAACCAAGTATACCTTTGATGGTGGCTACCAGAGCTCAAAAGCAGAAAGAACCGATAGCAGATCCAATACCTGCTGATTCTATACCATCAACTGATATACCAACAGCATCTAGAGTCTATCCAAATCTTCATGCAGAAAAATGGAGATACCAAGATATGAGACAGTCGATTAAACATTTGCAAGAGTTACAGCCAAAATCCATTCTTCACCTGTGCAACCAGCAAATAATCCACGAATGGATATGAATACTCAATTTTCTCATCATGAAGAACCCTTCAAGATGACTAAACTGGAAGCGCCGCAAATAGAGTTACTCATGAATATATCACATTGGGAGAATTTCTGAAATTGGGGCCAAAAGCAAAAGAAGTATTAGCGTAGAAGTTAACTCAGACTGAATAAGAAGCCAATCAAGAACCACTTTTTTGTGCCGGATTTGAAGAATCTAATGAGGTACTCCATGTCGGAGCAGCTTGGAAAAGACAAAAAATATCACTCTGCTGATACAACATAGGCAATTTTCTAAAGAAGTAGCCGTGATAGATGGAGGTTCAGGAGTTAACCTGATTTCAACAAAGCTATATGCAAAATGGGCCTTACAAAAGTTAAGCCTATGACTTTTGCCATTAAGCTAGCTGATCAAACGACATTTCGGGTCATCCATGAGGAATGGTTGAAGACATACCTGTCAAGATTGTTGGAGTACAGTTTGTCATTACTTTTGTAGTAATGGACTTACCTGATGCACCAAATGTCTATCGAGTCCTATTGTGATGCCCATGGTTAATAGTTGAGCAAGTAATTCATAACTGGGGTACCAAAAAAATCACAAGGTAGCTTGGATACCAACGGAACCCATACCAAATCTGATTGAGGATAAATTCATTTATGTGAGTCATGCCTTGACTTATGATGACAATGCAGAACTTACTGATGAACAGGTTCTAAATCACATGGATCCTACCAGATTTGGAGTACGTGATATTCCTAATGAACCAACAATAAAACTGTCAAAAGTAGTTATATTGAAGGAAGACAAGATCACAAGATCAATGACGAAGAAACAAGCTAAGCAACATTATAATATGGTCTTGAAATGGAAAAGTCCACCTCAAAAGGTTGATTCGAAGAACGTGCCACCCTTATTGGATAAAGGCAAAGAGAAAGTCAAGGATGATTCCTCAAGTTAGAGTTCTCACAAGATATCACCGTCCAGGAAGTTATCGCCTCCACGATCGATTCCTGCTAAGAAAACTAAACGAAGATCCAAGACTAATCCTTTTGACAGAGAACAATCAGATGAAGTCCATCATGATATGCCAGAGCATTTCAAATGCTATACTCTGGATGATGTGGTTATCATGTTACCCAAAGCACATCTCGTGAACCAGAAGAACAAGTGCCAAAATCGAAGGATATTTTTTATGGCCCAACTAGAACATAGCTATGAGTCTTGTGGAACCAGGAGACCCATAAAAGATTATACAAATTTGAGTACAACTTGCTCTTGAACAATTTCAAGCGCTACAGACATTGCTTATTAAGTATTTTGGACTTACAAAGATCTCAAAGGGATTCGACATCAGCTATTGAGCATACCATACCCTTAATACCTGATGTGGTTTACAAAGTTCTATTGCTGTAATCCTAATATTACAGAATTGATAAAGAAAGAGTTATAGAGATTTCTTGAAGCCGACTTCATTTATGAGATCGAGCACACGGAATGGGTTTGACCAATTGTCATTGTTCCCAAGAAGAATGGAAAATTGAGAATTTGTGTGAATCTCAAAGCTTTAAACAAAGTGACATGGAAGGATCACTTCCCGTTACCTTTTACTGAAAGCATTTTGGACCGCATTGCTGGAGCAGAAGCTTATAGTTTTTTTAATGGATTCAATGGATACAACCAGGTCAAGATTGCATCTACAGATTGCCATAAAACAACCTTTGTGAACAGCCTTTGCGAAAGAATGGGACACTTATGCTTATAAAGTAATGCCTTTTGGACTCTATAATGCACCTAGTTCATTCCAAAGAGTTGTAGTTTGCTTTTAAAGATTATCTACAGAAATTCCTTGAAATATACTTGGATGACCTTGGAGTCCATAGCACCGATACAGACCACCTGGATTGATTGGAAAAAGTTTTTGAATGTTGTCGTAAGTACCAAATTTTCTTAAATCCAGAAAAGTGTCAAATTTGGGTCTCTCATGGAGTTGTTCTGGGGCATGTGGTATCGAGGCATGGCATTGCAATGGATTATTCAAAAATAAAAGTCATTGTGAATTACCACCACCAACAACAATTTGTGGGGTTTATGTGTTCATGGGTCATGCGAATTATTATCAAATTTTTATTATTTTCTTTGCGGATCTTACAAGACCTATATACAAACTAAGTATTGTTCCTATTTGGACAGTTGAGGTGTTAGAAGCCTTTGAAAAATTAAAAAAAACATTAGTTTCAGCATCGATACTGCGTTCTCCAGATTGGACAATTGAATTTCATGTTCACACTGATGCCTTGAAATATGCTGTTGGATCAGTGTTGACGCAACCAGGTGAATACAAGAAGGACTATCCAATACAATTTGCAAGCCGACAGCTTATGGATTCAGAGAAAAACTATTCGACAACAAAACGTGAAGCGTTAGCCATGATTTTTTCTGTACAAAAATTTCGACATTACCTCATGGAAACGCACTTTGCATTTTATACGGATCACCAGCCGCTACTTTACTTGGTAAACAAGACATGCAACACAGGATGTATTGCAAGATGGTTACTGTTATTGACCGAATTTGACTTTCGAGTTGTGGTTCGGAAGGGAAAACAACATTACCTTGCTGACCATGTTTCAAGAATCGAATCCGCACCAGTTAATACTGAAGTGGATGATGAATTACCAGATGCTGCTTATTCTATGTTGAAGCAGTTACTGAGTGAGCAGTGGATATTCTTGAGTACCTGATGTTAGGGCAACCTAATGGCTCCTTGACAAAAGTACAAAAGAGGCAATTAATTCAAAAGACACAACCTTATCAATTGATTGTGGGATGATTCTATCGTCGCGGAATGGATAATATTCTTTGTAGATGTGTTTTACCGCATGAAATATCTGATTTGATAATGTTTTCACATGATGGCATGGGCAGAGGACATTTCTCTACAAATTTTATTGTTTGCAAACTTTTGCAATCAGGGTTTTGTTAGCCTACACTTCATAAAGACACCGAAAATTATATTTAGTCATGTGATGTTTGCCAACGAACACGACATCCTACATGACAAAATTATGAGCCCTTACATCCAGTTTTATCGCAAGCACCATTTGAGAAATGGGGACTGGATTATATTGGTCCTATTCATCTTGCAGCAAGAGGATCTCAGGCCAGATATATCATCGTCGCAACTGATTATATGACCAAGTGGGTTGAAGCCAAAGCTGTTAAAGTTGCTGATGTGAAATCTATGGCTAAATTTCTCTATAAAAATATCATTATCAGATTTGGATGTCCGATTGAAATTGTCAGTGATCATGGTACACACTTTGTTAATCGAACGATAAAGTGTTTGTTGGAAGACTTTTTCGATATACACCGATTTAGTACTCCATATTATCCCAAAGGTAATGGCCAAGCTGAATCTTCCAATAAGATTCTTTGAACTATTATGACAAAAACAGTTGTAGCGAATCGGTCTGATTGGGAACATAAATTGCATGCAACATTATGGGCATTCAGAACCGCTTATAAAAGAAGCACAAATCAAACACCGTTTCAACTGGTTTATGATCAAGATGTTGTCATGTCGATTGAATTTTTAATACCATCTCTATGCATAGCAGCAATAGAGCAATTAGATGATAACAAATCTTTACAACTGCGTCATGAAGCTTTGCACAAATTATGTGAAATCAGATTGATGGCAGTTCATGTGTTAGCAACGAAGAAAGCCCGCTGTAAGACATGGCACAATCGCCGATTACACAAAAAGGACCTGAAAGAAGGAGATCTAGCATTGATGTATAAAACCAAGTTAATCAAGGGAAAATTGAAGTTCACAGGTGAAGGTCCGTGTAGAGTCAAAGAAAGACTAAACTATGGAGCAGTTACTCTTGACCACCTGGATGGGAAATGTTTTGATACTCCCGTGAATGGCAGCCGACTACGCAAGTTTTGACAGCCTACTCTGCCAATTCAGTTAGCATGATTGTGAATGATGATTTCATTTTATTTGTTTTTTATTTCTTGTTTTCACTACTTAATTGATATTTTTTTTTTGAAAAAGATAGTATGAAAAAAAAAACAAACAAAAAGAGAATTGTATGAAAGATTGATGACAAAACGAGTTTCTTGCATATGTAGATAGAATCTTTTGTAGATCTAAACTCAAAATAGGTTTATATTCTTGATCAATTCCGATTTCACACATCACATGTTGGATTTGGCCGATTTTTATACCATTAGAAAAGCCTAACTGGTGGCTACAACATTGCATATCAAGTTTTATGCAATTGCATATAGAAATTGAAATAATTAATTTTTTTGTGATTTTGTCAAAACCCTAATTTTGATTGGATCTCTAGACTGTGAGGTTACTGAACATGATTTGAGTGTGTTTCAATATTAGGAAGTGGCAAGAGTCATTAGATTGAGGATAGATCATAGGTTGATCAAGATTTCACTACTCTATGTGTTGATTTGTTTGGTATGCATGCTAGAAGAGAATTGAAAGGCTCCATATCTTTGTGATTTCTTTTTGAAAGCATTTGTTGTTGTTCATGGGGATTCATGTTGGAAGGCAATGATAGGCTTACCTCAAGTAACTATTCATTGTGGAAAGTGAGGATGGAATCACTTCTCGAGATGAATGATGTTTTGGATATTGTTGTGGGTTTGGAAGAGAGGCCAACAACACAACAAGATTAAGTGAGGTATGACAAGAGGGCCAAAAGAGCTCTACATATGATAAAGATGAATGTCACCAATGAACTTCTCAAGGAAGTTGGTAAGTTGACTTCATCAAGTGAGGCTTGGGAAGCTTTGAAAAATATTTATGAAGCCAAGTCTACTTCTAGAGTGTTGACTCTAAGAAGACAAACCTTTCAAAGTTTGCAAAAGAGTGAAGAGAGTCCAAATACTTTTGTTTTGAGAGTAAAAGCCTTGAATGATGTTGTAGTTTGCATTGATGAGAGCATTAAGGAGAGCTTGTTCAAGTTATTCTTAATGGATTGTTGGATGCTCATGCTAACATTGTACAAAGTCTTGCTATTCAAAGAACTTTTCCAAGTTTGATGGATCTTCAAGAGATCTTGATCAATGAAGAATATAGACTTCAATCTAAAAGTGGATCTACATCAACATCTCAAGTTGGAGAGGAGGCTATGTTCATCAAGGGCTAATTCAAGGGCAAAAGCAAAAGTAAGTGGTCTAAAGGGCAAGATCAAGGGGAGGCTTCTTCAGATTAAAAAATTAAAGATAGGTCAAAGCTCAAGTGCTTCTATTGTGGCATCAAAGAACACTTTGCAAGTGAGTGCTACAAGAAGAAAAGAGATCAAGGAGACAAGCAAGCTATTCTTACTCTTGATTGTTGTTGCTGGCAATGTGGTTGTTCCTATGAATGCTTGCAAATCCACTCTCTCCCCCCCCCCAAAAAAAAAAATGTTGGTGGGGATGTTGTTGTTGATATACTGCATGTTCGAGATGGGACTGTAGTTCTGAACATGAAGCTGAAGCACATTAAACATTTTTTCGACTAAATTTTTTCAAATTTTGCTGCAGTTGACTCAAAGTCCAACATCTCAATGATATACGTGAATCAACTTTGAAGTGACATGGATTTCTCAAATTTTCAATATGCACAAAAATCCTAAATGCTCTATAAGGTGATTTGGAGATGGATATATGAATAAAACATTCATTGTTGAGATACTTGACAGTTATGAATCTCATTCAATAGTTTGGCATATTGAGGTCAAAACTTGTTTTAGACTTAGAGATTGACTTTTCGAAGTTCATTAGTCTAAATTTCATTTGAATAAACACTTTTTGAAAGTGTGGGAAAGTTTGGAGGCGAGTTTTAGGAGATTCAAATTTGAATAGTCGGGTACATTGAATCTAGATCCAAACATAGTAGGGTTAGCATTTTGAAGGGAAATCCAAGTGGCCAAATAGGGTTTGAACCTATTATAAATGGATGTAACTCATGGATAGAGTGATCTTCTCTCTTCTCTATCTCATTTCATGCTTATACATAGTTCTCTTGGGTTCTACTATCCATTGGTGTACTATATTGGTGATTGCATGCAATTTTATGTGTAGAATGATTCATAACTATTTTCGGTTTTACGCTTGTGAATGATAGTAGATTGCTGGTTTTGTATAGACAACAACAGTACATAATCATTTCATTTAATTTTGATCAGGTTCTATTGGTGTTTGCATCTCATTTTGTGTGTAGATGTTGATTTTCTACATTGGTGAGATTGGTAGTGTGTTTCTCTTTCTAACCAAAGATCTTTCAAGTGGATTGGATCATAATGATCTGAAATCCTTCACATGGTATCAGAGCTTGTGTTTCAGATTATGAAGGAGAAAATTAGATCTATCAATGATTTGGTGAAGATATCAAGTCTAGAGCATGCTAGAGAGGATTCTACACCAAAATCAAGTTTTTTGCTTTTGTAGATTGGATCTTTTGTAGATCCCTATATAGGTCTATAAACTTGATCAATTTCAATTTTTTATTTCACATACTGGATTTGGCCAATTTTTCGATCATTGGATCAGCTTTAGTGGTGGCTAATAGATTGCATATCAAATTTTCAGCATTTGCATGTAGATTTGGAATAGTCAATTTTTTGTGATTTTGTAAAAACTCTAATTTTGATTGGATCTCTAGATAGTGAGGTTGCTGGACTTAATTTGAGTGTGTTTCAATCTTAGGAAGTGGAAAAAGTCATTATATTGAGGATAGATCATAGGTTGATCAAGATTTCATGACTCTATGTGTTGATTTGCTTGGTATAAGTGCTAGAAGAGAATTGGTGAGATAGTTTCAAATCTTGGTGTTTTCTTTTGTAAGCATTTGTTGTTGTTCAAAGGAGTGCTTTGTGCATTGAAATAGGTTGAAAGAGAATATCAGGTCATTGCTACATGGCAATCTCAATTGGAGTCATGTTGGAAGCCAATGATAGGCTTACCTCAAGTAATTATTCATCGTGGAAAGTGAGGATGGAGTTTCTTTTTTGAGATGAATGATGTTTTGGATATTGTTGTAGGCTTGGAGGAGAGACCAGAAACACAACAAGATCAAATGAGGTATGACAAGAGGGCCAAGAAGGCTCTACACATGATAAAGATGAATGTTACCAATGAGCTTCTCAAGGAAGTTGGTAAGTGCATGTCATCTTTGGAAGCCTGGAATTCATTGAAGAAGCTTTATGAATCCAAATCTACTTCTACAATGTTGACTCTAAGAAGGCAAATCTTTTCTTGTTTGCAAAAGAATGAAGAAAGTCCAAGTACTTTTGTTCTGAGGATGAAAGCATTGAATGATGAGTTGGCTTGCATTGATGAAAGCATTAAGGAAGGAGAGCTTATCCTCAAAACCAAAAGTAAGTGGTCTAAAGGGCAAGATCAAGTGGATGCTTCTTCAAGTGGCAAAAAGAAGGATAGATCAAAGCTCAAGTGCTTCTATTGTGGCATCAAAGGACACTTTGCAAGTGATTGCTACAAGAAGAAGAGGGATCAAGGAGACAAGCAAGGTAATCTTACTCTTGATGAGGATGGTTTGGATGTTCAAGATGCAAATGATGATGCTTTTGTGATGTCTTCATGTATGTTTGCTAATAATGGAGATCTAGATCCTTGGTGGATTGGTAGTGGAGCAAGTTCACACATCACTTTTCACAAAGAGTACTTACTTTTTTGTTGGCATATGGAGATGACAAGAGGGTGATCTACACGGCCAATGATGGTGAGTGTGCAATCAAAGGGATTGCCACAATTCATATTTCTCTCTCTACAAATAGGAATGTTCATTTGGAGGATGTCTTGTTTACTCCATCTATTACCAAGAATTTGCTTAGTGTGAGTCAAATGCTAAGTAAAGGCCTCAAGGTGGAGTTTGATGGAGATGCTTGTTTGATCAAAAGGAAGGATGTCTTGGTTGGAAAAGGTAAAAGGCAAGGCAAGCTATTCAAACTAGATGCTTGTGTTATTGCTAACCAAGTTGGATGTGTTGCAAGGGAGCAAATACTTATTCAAGAGGTTTGGCATAAAAGGATGGAACACCTCAACTTCAAGTCACTGGAGGTAATGGCTAGGAAGAAGATTGTGATAGGTCTTCCAAGTTTCTTAAGTGGCATCAAACGTGTTTGTGAGTCTTGTGCTTTGTTTAAGTCACATAGAATACCCTATACTAGATCTATATCTAAAATTACAAAGCCTTTTCAACTTGTACATTTGGATATTCATGGATTTACTACAATTAGCAATAGTGGAGCTAAGATGTATGTAACATTCATTGATGATTTTAGTAGATTTTGCTGGATCTATCTACTAAAGAGTAATGATGAAGTGTATGATGTCTTTATAAAGTTCAAGAATGCAAGGGAGAACCAATTTTCCACAAAGATCAGGTGTTTAAGGAGTGACAATGGTGGCGAGTACATATCTACCAAGTTTAAGGCCTTTTGTGATGAGCATGGGATCAAGAGGGAGTATACAACATCAAGGACCCCACAACAAAATGGAGTGAAAGGAAGATAAGACTTTATGTGAAAGTGCTAAAGCTATGAGGTTAAGTGCTAATCTTGACAAACCATTTTGGGATCAAGCTTTGTTGTGTGCCAATTTCTTGTGCAATAGGCGGCCGAGTGTTATTTTGGACGGAAGGACACCTTTTGAGATGCTATTCAAGAGGAGGCAGATCAAACTTTCTATTTTGGGAATTTTTGGTCCAATTTCCTACTATATAGAGATCTTCATAGAAATCTTCTAGAAGCCGCCTACTTCAGCTATTTCCACACGTGTGAGCTGTCCTCTACACATGGGATGTGACACCTATCAAAAGTATTTGGCTCATGCAATCAATAGATTGATGCCATGTGTCATATAATCTAGAAAACTAGTTTTTGGCCATTTTAGCCACTAGAACTTGAATAAAGTCATATGTATAACATATATGATTATGGTACATGTCATGTACACTAATTTCACACGTGGGAACAGACTCCACACATGTGTGTTTATCCTATATACAAGATTTTTGGCCTCTACCAAGCTTTATTTTTGCATTTTTCACACTAACCCTCTTTGACAGGTGGAAGGGCTGCTCACCAACTAAAATCTACACCCTACACTGAAGCAATTTTTGCACTTACTGTCTTGCATTGCTTCACGCTCTTGTACTCATCATTTTTCTCTTCAATCAGAGTGCAAGTTTCTGTCTCACTACTACTTTGTCCTATTGTGCATTGCTACTGTTTTATTCATCTTGGTTTTGCTGGTAATTGTTGCACTTCCAATCCTACACCATCCATTTTTTTCCACTTCCGCTACTTACTACCATTCTCGATCCAATATCATAGCATTTTTTTCTACCAAAGCTCTTCTGATTATATCAGTCGATTCTAAAAAATGCAAAAATTATGCTTGGTCAAGGCCAAATCCATGTATATAGGATGATTACACATGTGTGGAGCCTGTTTTCACGTGTGAAATTAGTGTACTTGTCATGTACCATAATCATATAGGTTGTACATATGATTTAATTCAAGTTCTAGTGACTAAAAAGGCCAAAAACTAGTTTTTAAGTCATATGACACATGGCATCAATCTATTGATTGCATGAGCCACATCCTTAGGTTAGGTGTCATATCCCATGTGTAGAGGACTTCTCACACGTGTGGAATAAGCTGAAGTAGGCGAATTTTGACTTCTAGAAGGTTTCCAAGTAGATCTCCATATAGTAGGAAAATGGAACCAAAGTGCTCAAAATAGAAAGTTTAATCCAAGTGTCAATTTTGCATGATGATTCAACATATGACAAAGCATCCTCACACGTGTGAGATCTGATGCATGATCAGTACCTCGAGCTCCCAGAAGTGTATATATAGAGGCATATTTGGCCATAATCAACATGAAACATCAATCTTGATTTTGGAAGCAATTTTGTGTCAATCTCTCCATTTGTCTTCATTTTTTTTGAATGATTTGAGGTTCTATCATAGTGTACTTTGTTTTCAGGTTGGAGTCCGTACTTTGACAGGTTTTCACACGTGTGAAACTAGCAAGTACATTTAGCTTCATTAATGATTGTTCTTGTTAGATTTTCATGCCTAGAATTGATCTAGATTGATCTAAATCTTGTGTAGATTAATAGATCAATTGTATCTAACATCCAATCCCTCTTGTGGATCATTTAAGAATCCATTATTGGTCCTATTTTGCATATTTCCACATCGATCAGTTCTTTGATTCTCCCATTTTCGACATGGTATCAGAGCTCGTTCTTTGACAATCTCTACTTTTTCTACATAGTATCAGAGCGGGTGGTTCAATAATCTACATTTCCATTGTAGGTTATCAGTCTTGTTTCTACCAAGATATCATCTCAACAAGTGCGCAGCTAACAGTATTCCGATATCGTTGTTTCTACCAATGATCTCGCTCTCTATACCAGAATGGATCCATCTTCTAGTTTATCTTTAATCGACAAACTCGATGGAGAGAACTACCATCTCTAGAATTTCATGATGAAAGCAGTTCTACTTGCCAAAGAACTATGGGACATCGGTGATGGCACGGAGGTCAAACCAGAGGCTGATTCAACCAGCATCACCAAATGGAGACAGAGGGACGGTAAGGCATTTGCCCTGATCAGTCTCAATATCAAAGACTCTCATATCAACCACATACGTATTGTTCATACCGCTAAAGATGCATGGGACTGTTAGAAATAATAAATGATAATGTTAGTTTCCCATAGGTTACTTTGACCCCAAAGGTTGAGGCTTGTGTAACCATGGGTTAGGTTTATTTTTTAGACCATGTTAAGTTGGTTTTAGTTAACTTGGACCAATTTTGGTCTAGTAGTCACTCGTGGGTCCAAGTAAAGTCTAATTATGTTAAGGGACCCTATCTTGACTTTTGAGGTTGTCCTATAATCAGTAGTAGATAATCTTAGGGTTTGGAAGGTTCTAGAACCTAGGGTCTAGGCCCTTGGAAGGCTTATTTATATGTTTCATTATTCATTTATAATTAATTCCCTTTCAAGCATTGCTACTACTTTCTCTCTCCTTGAGGGCACTTGACCCTCTCCCTCTTTTTCTTGTATATGGAGATTGAATGTTAGAAGGATCTTGGCACTTTGATTTCCTACATGGTACCAGAGCCTTGTATCTTCTATGCTTGATTTTGGGTGCCCTACCAAAAGAGATCGTCTTCACTTAGGAATCACAAAATTCAGCACCTTTGCTGATTTTTTGGAGCGAAGATCCATTCCACTTTGACTCTTTTTCATTTTACAAGAGGGTGCCACACATCAAAAGAGATAATAGGTTTTTGGGTGCCCAAAAAATAGGTTGTTGTTTGTTGATTTTTTAGGTTGCAGAAAGGGCCCATTAATTATCTTCTTCGAGGCTGCTTTTAGGTCGCCCACATTCGTGTAGGTTTATCCTACTTCCGTTGGTCCGTTGCTACCTTATTTTTAAGATTGCTTCGTTGTAGGAGGGCGCCCATCTACAAGCAATTTTTATCTTTTGATTTGGCTGAAAAATCAACACCCTTGCTGATTTTACAAAGTGAAGATCCACTTCCTTTTGCTTGTTTCTAGGTGTGGAAGAAGGCGCTAATTTTTTGTGATGATCCAATCACATTCTGAGGCTGAAAATTGGATAACATATTACCATTTGTAAGATGTCTGCAACAGCCCTATCCGTGTGTGTATTGTTCACATTTATTTGACAGAAAAGAAGGGTTTTGGAGAAAGCTTTGTTGGAGGCTAACCTAATTCTTTGCATGCTGGTTCTTTGAGTTTGTGATGCAATTTCAGGTTGAAATTTTCAACACACAAGGTTTGTAGGAGGGCGAGTTCCTACATCCATCTACATGTGTGATTTCGACATATTTTAGTGCTGATTTTTTAGATTTGATACTGTTGATTTTTGTGTCTTTTAGGGCACATTTAGGATTTGAAAAACAAATCTTTTGTTGGCAGATTCTCATGGCTAAAAAAACGAAGTCATATGGTTCTTTGTTTAATGAAGATAGGCTGGATGGCACTAATTACTCATTTTGGTGCTTCATGATTAAAAATCTGTTCATTGCAAAAGGATTGTGGGGCATTGTTTGTGGTGAAGAAGAAAGACCGGAGGCCTTTGCACCTCTTACACCTGGGGAGACATCTTCAACCGTAACATCTTTCGAAGAGCAAAAGAAGCGGGATCAACAAGATGCACCAGCATTATCCATCATAGCATTATCGGTAAAAAGATCTATACTTGCTCATGTTAGGTCTTGCAAAAATTCTAAGAGTGCTTGGGAAACTCTTGCGAAGACTTTTCAAGTAAAGAATATTTCAAGAGTTGTTTATCTACGAAATCAACTTACTCTTTTGAAAATGCGTGAAGATGATGTCATGACTAATCATTTGTCAAAGATCAATGATCTTAGAGAAGAGCTTCTTAGTATTAATGAGATCATTGATGAATCTCAATTTGTCTCCATTACACTCAATTCTCTTCCTACGACTTATCTTCCTTTCATATCATCTTTGAGCATTTCTCTAAGAGGATCAAAAATATCTTTTGATGAGCTTGTTGGAGTACTTCTACAAGAAGAGCAAACTCGAATCAATTTTGCGATTGAAGAGCCACAAGATCAAGCTTTATTCTCAAAGGGAAAGTCAAAAGGTATTTCTTCTTCTACATCCTCTAGAAAATATGAAGATAACTTTTCAAAGTTCAAAAGGAAGATGATATGTTTCTATTGTCACAAAGAGGGACATACCATCAAATATTGTAGGAAAAGAATAGAGAAAGCAAAGCGTGATGCATCTATTGAAGATCATGAAAAATCTAATACGGCCACCTTAGAATCTTTGGAGCCACAAGTGGAAGAGCAAACAAATCTTATTGATAAAGATTATGGTTTTTAAGAAACCAAGTTTCGAGTGGTTCATGGATAGTGGAGCCACTAATCATATGTCCTATCAATGTGAAGTTTTCACAAGCTTGAAGGCAATTAATGATGGAAGCCAAGTTCAATGTGCAGGATACACATCACATTTGATCAAAAGTATTGGTGATATTGCTCTTGTTTTGCCTAATGGAGATCAAAAGTATGTCAAGGATGTACTTTATGTTCCTAGCATCAAGAAAAATCTACTTTCTAGTTTTCTAGCATCCACTTTGATGGTAGAAGAACAAAGAAATGAATTGTTTAGAAATTCAAGCTTGCTGAAAAATGTGATATGGCTGAGAAATCATGTTATGAATCACTGCAAGTTGATGCATTTTATGGGAGCATTAGTGAAAAGGTTCATGAACAAACTTTTCAAGATAATGTTATGGAAAAAGCTGGAAAATTGAGCATTCTTTGAAGTCTATTGGTACGTCAAATCAAAGTGATAAGCTGCTGATTTTTCTATTGAAGAGAATGGTCAACAAAATCAGCTTTTTTCTTTTGATTGGGTGTTGGTTTTTTATGTTCAAACTGGTGGATAACAAATTTAGCCTTGTTCTATTGTTCATTATTAGCTTATTTTACATCTTACGCATCCTTCTATGCTTCGGAAACATCCTGTGGAAGATTTTTGGACAGCTTCATGTCATGTTATGTTTTTGCATTATCATTTAAGGAGGGTGTTAGAAATAATAAATGATAATGATAGTTTTTCATAGGTTACTTTGACCGAAAAGATTGAGACTTGTGTAGCCATGGGTTAGGTTTATTATGTAGACCATGTTAAGTTAGTTTTAGTTAAGTTGGACCAATTTTGGTCTAGTAGTAACTCGTGGGTCCAAGTAAAATCTAATTATGTTAAGGGACCCTATCTTGACTTTTGGGGGTGTCCTATAATTAGTAGTGGATAAGATTAGGGTTTGAAAGGTTCTAAAACTTAGGGTTTGGAAGAGTCTAGGCCCTTGGAAGGCCTATTTATATGTTTCATTATTCATTTGTGATTGATTCTCTTTCAAGCATTGCTACTACTTTGTTGATTGATCCCTTGCTCCAGAGGACATGTTTTTACTTCAATTCTTTCTGGCTTTTTTTCAGAACCATTTCTGCCTGTTATCAGGCTTCATGGCATTCGTTAGACAGTTTCTTGATTTTACGATGCCAACCAGGCAGAAGGGATAGAGTTTCGTTGTTGTATAGATTTTCTTTGTCCTGCCTGTCAGAGGACTACTCAGAGACGTCACTCTTGAACGCACTTACATTCTACATAGGATGCAAGCCAAGAACGCTCATTCACAAATCAACATGCAAACCAATGAACGTTCAGTAGTTTCTACTGCTACTTACTCTAAAAGCAGATTGAAATCAGATCCTACACTACACTGAAATTGCATAAATCCACAGAACAAGAAGCAATAATCTAATCTACAGCATGTTAGAAGTCCAAGAATCAAGAAACTAACCAGCCTTTTGATTCTTGGACATCCCAAGAACATTACGAGCTAGAATGTTAGAGAATATGCAAGATTTATGCCACATTTCTAGCCTATTTAGTTTACTTGAATGCTGGCTCCTACATTAATCCACAAGAAAACAAGAAAGCTAATCCACTCTACAAAAGCAGCAAATCTAATCCACTCTACAGTCCACAACCACACACCAAAGGAGGGAAGGGCAAGATCATAAATGCATCACTCAAGAAACAAGCATGATCAAGGAGCTCAATGGTTGCACCAAACTCGTGAAGGCTCTTCTCATTTCAGCATGAAGTTGATACAAATCACAAAAAGCTCCTCTTCACAAAGAGGGAGTCTCTTAAATAAGCAAGAGAGCTCCTTAGGTGGCATCCTAGTGGAATTTCCACATTTCACAAGTTACAAGTGGAATATTGCTCTCCACTAGAGGTCACCATCAAAAGGTGGCTCACTCTACTTTTTTTAAGAGGGGTCTACTTGCATTTATTACATTTGCTTAGAAATACTAGTTCCTACATGGTCATTCCATCTTCCGGAATTCACCATGAGGCTTACACAGTTATTGCTTGCTAATACTAACTAGCATTTCTCGGCTCTCATAATCGGCTCTCAGTCTTCGTTCGTCTCGTCTTCTCAGAGACCTCCTCAGGCTAAGGTGAGAGGTGCTCTTGAGTTGCTCTGTCCGAGTATCTTGGGGATTCGTCAGAATCAGCCAACATCATCCCACCCCTAATGTATTGCAGGACCCACTGCAACTCATATTGGACGATGTCGCTCCGCTTTGCATTGGCATCTTTGATCGTCACCTGGAAAAGCGTAGATCCTCATTCGCTTACATAAAACCAAGTGCTTATTGTCACCAGTCTTTATCACAAAAACTGTTTTTCACGAATTGCCGCAGTTTAACCAGAATGTCTTATTGCTATAAGTGGTTGACATTCTCAAAATTGGAGAGCTCTCAACAACTTCACAGCTTGTATGCTCGAGTGCTTTCCATGTGTCTCTTTGTTTGTCACTTGTATTTTCCATTGACGGGTTCATCTTTGGTTTCTTGGCAGATTCTAACTCCTGGGAGGTCTGTATCCTCCATTTTCTTCTAGGTGTCTCCGTGGTTCTTCCCTCAGTTGAAGTTCTAGTCTCAAGGAAAACCTTTGATCTGTAGGTTACACAAGCTTTGGTTATCAATCTCAAGAGGATGGATTCATAAAAAATTGGTGGTAGGAATAGATTTGGATGGACAGTTCGATAATGGTAAGGAAACGTGATGAAGGCTTGGTGAAAAGATGAAGAAACTGATAGTTCTACAGTTGCAGCCTTGGACCCTTGCAATGTCGAGCTTTGACCACCACTTGCTAGGTGAGGAGCTCACTTTTTTTTGCAGGTTCACGTTGTCTTCATCTTTCTTTTTCTGCAGCTCTTTCTTTTGATCCGTTACTTTTGGATCTCTTTGGGCTTCATAAGTGGGGATTCAACTATCATTGCTCCAGAGAGTTTCTTTTGACCAAGGTTGATCTGACTCATCTGTTGCTTAAGTTTTGTCCTTTCCTTAGCTTCTTGGATCTTTCTCTTTATTCTTCTAGCTGCTTCGCCTGCTTCTTAGATCTTCGTTTGGCTGATCATCCATTGTAGGTGGTAGTTGGTCTCCATAGGACATTTGCAATGATCTATCAGCTATTTCGGTAAGACTATCAAAACTTGGAATTTCTCAAAAGAATAGTAAACGGATGATAAACAAATAGATGGAAGGATGGATAGTGGTGACAACGGTAGATGGTGTGGACGATAGGCATGAAAATGGTCACAGAAGTATGGCAAGAGGTTGGTTGAAGAAAGAGACTGATTTTCCAATATTTGTGTTTCCCTTTCTGAAGGATCTTCGTCATGACTGGGGTACTTATTCTGATTGAGTCGCTTTGGATTGCCCATCTGTCTTCTTAGCCTTGTCAGTTTCATATTTGACTTGTGACCTTGGCTGTCGATCTTGCTGGTGATGTTGTTGGCAGCGTAACTGCTCTAGTGGATCCAACCAAATCCACTCTCTCCCCCCCCAAAAAAAAAATCTGTTGGTGGGGATGTTGTTGCTGGTAACTGGTCATGTTCAAGATTGGATCTGCGTGTGGAATACGTAGTTGAAACTCGTTGAACATGTGACCGTACTAAAGATTGAACAAATTTTAACTAAATTTGTTTCAATCTTGTTGTAGTTGACTTAAAAAATAATATGGCAATGAGATGTAGGAATCAACTCTAATTTGACATGGATTTCTCATATGTCTCAAAAATCCTAAACTGATGTACAAGGGAATGTGAAGATGGATAGATGAATGAAAATGTGTTTTGGAGATGCTCCACAGAAGACTCTCGTGCAGTAGCTATTTCTCATACAAAAATCAATCACACAAAATAGGTGAAGAGAAACAAGGAAATAAACAAATGTGACAAAGAGTGAGAACTGTATAGCACTTCTCGAACAAAACTTGCATTCATCAACATTGATAATGTACCTTGATAGTTGCAATATTTTAGTTGTTTTGTAGAGTAATGTGACTTACTCTGACATGCCCTTGTCAAAACAAGGCAGGGTTGGTTACACTAAATCTATCATCATTGATAGCAGATGTTGTAAGATATAGCTTGAGATGTAGGTATGGTTGAGGTACTATGTCTTGAGGACCTCTCTGAACAAGAGATTCAGAACCGAATCTTTATATGGATTTCTGAATCCTAGATTTATTGTGGATTGGCACATTGGAAATCTTATCAACATGTGGAAAGACAAATAGATTTGAGGTTGTAGAAGGGGAGAAAAACTGTCAATTCCTTGTGGAGGTTGCTCTTGGTTGGACATTGTAGCAGATGACGGAATATTGGTTTCACTTTCTTTCGACAAGGACTCATTTCATATTAGTGTCTTTTTGCATTATGGAGCTGGTGTATTGCATGGTGATGTAGAAGTTTACAAGAAACTTCTCGATTGAGCAGCAGGTTTAACTGTTGGTTGCTATGGTGCTCGGGTTGTTGTCGTGAAGATCCTATTGTGATTCATAACTAATGTGACGGGCAGGTAGGATCCTAGTTGGTTGCTTTGGACAGTCTTTAAAACTGTGTTTTCGGATACAGTTGGGACACTCAGCATGGTACTGGGTCTTAACTGGACAATCAACCATGAAGTGGCCAGTTTCACCATAGATGAAACATCTGGTGTGCAATGGCCCTTGTATAACGGCGTAGCCATCTTGTATGGCTAGTGGTTCTGGACTTGCTGGGTGATATTCATGATAAGGCAAGGCATTTTCAGATTGTGATGGGTGTTCTTCATATTGTTGAACTGTATGTGCTTGAATAAGTCGATATGAAGGACAAGCATCAACAGGATGCGTAGCCTGGTAGTGTGGGCACCATATTGTTTTCTGTCTACAAGGTACCTATGCAGGGTTTTGTTGACCAGGCATATTGCTTTTGATAGACTTCAGGATAGCTTGAAACTCATTGGTGAGTTTCTCCATCTGTAGTTGATGTTGCTTATTAAGCAACTCCAACTGGGATGTCCAAAGCTGATCTCGGGTGTCCTCGGTCAGCTTTGACTCATGGACAGGAGCACGTGGTGCTTACCTTTTCCTAGATTCGTCAACATCTGATCCTTCATCTTCTTCCTTGATGGCATCAGACATAGCTATCTTTAGACTCGTGTATTAATCATTGGATTTAAGCTCGCGTCTAATCCATCTTGGAAGGCCAAGTAAGAACCAGATGATGAGCATTTGTTCAGAGGGTTGTTCTTGTACTTGACTTTTGAGGCGTTTGAAACGCTCGATATAGTCTCGTACATGTTCGTCTTTTGTCATATTGATGTTACTCAATTTGACAGAAGGGCTCTCTATCAAGCGAAAGGGCTTAAAACGCTTGACAAAGGACTCTTTCAAAATTGACCAGTCTGTCTTTTCGTCACGATCAAGGTTGAAAAACCAATCATGTGCTTTAGCGATCATGGTCATTGAGAACAATTGGACCATAGCATCAGGGGATGTTTTACCATACACATCACATGCATTCTCATAGATTTGTAAAAATCTTTGAGAGTCCGAAGTACCGTCAAACTTTGGTAGGTCTAGTTTTGGTGTACGTCTCTCAAGATGAGCTCCGTGGGTAGCAGGGACTCCATTAGGGTTGGTTCTGACCCGTGAGGGCTCAACACCAGAAAAATGGGGTCGTGCACGTGAAGACTCGGCTTTATCAGGTTCTTGTCCGTCGAATGAGTTTGTGGATGGCTCTTAGAGTTCGGCCCGCATTCGGTAGAACCTATGACGTCTGATTTGTTTAGCTATAGGGGACCTGATCTCGTATGGATAATCTTCTGGGATTTCATGATTTGTATTGTCGGCCATTGGGTATTGTTGTGTCTCTTTTGTGTTGGGTATGTGTTTCTGGTGTTTGGATTTTTTAGGATTTTTGGTATTTTTGGATTTTCTAGGGTGTTGAAGGAAGTGAAGGTGGAGACTCAGTATAAAAAGAGCTTTCTATTAATATGAGCTTTATTTTTTTGAAATTTTTTTGGTATTCATGTCTTTTTTTTTTTTTTTAAGCCTCTAAGGCTTTGGGGAGATGGTGATTCAGTCGAAATGCCAATCAGAGGTGTCGTTTGAAAGTTCTGTGGTGGCATGGAGTTGGTCGGTTGAGATGGTGAGGAATGTCGTCGATCGAGATCAGACCCAGAGCCGTCGGTCGAGATTTGACGTGAACATGTCGGTCGAGATCTGATCAAAAACTCGTTGGTCGAGATCTGACACAAACCCGTCGGTCGAGATCTGACGTGAACCTGTCGGTCGAGATCTGATTGAAAATCCGTCGGTCGAGATCTGATGCAAATCCGTCGGTCGAGATCTGACGCGAACCCGTCGGTCGAGATCTGATCGAAAATTCGTCGGTCGAGATCTGACGCAAACTCGTCGGTCGAGATCTGATCAAAAATCCGTCGGTCGAGATCTGACGCGAACCTGTCGATCGAGATCTGATCGAAAATCCGTCGGTCAAAATCTGACGCAAACCCGTCGGTCGAGATCCCGAAAAAAAAACGACGGTTGAGATTTTAGAAAAAAACTTTGGTTGAGATTTCAAAAAAAATGTCGGTTGAGATTTAAAAAAAAAATATCGGTTGAGATTTCAAAAAAATCGTCGGTTGAGATTTCATAAAAAATCGTCAAGCAAGAAACTAATCTACAGCATGTTAGAAGTCCAAGAATCAAGAAACTAACCAACCTTTTGATTCTTGGACATCCCAAGAACATCAAGAACTATAATGTTAGAGAATATGCAAGATTTATGCCACATTTCTAGCCTATTTAGTTTAGTTGAATGCTGGCTCTACATTAATCCACAAGAAAACAAGAACGCTAATCCACTCTACAAAAGCAACAAATCTAATCCACTCTACAGTCCACAACCACACACCAAAGGAGGGAAGGGAAAGATTATAAATGCATCACTCAAGAAACAAGCATGATCAAGGAGCTCAATGGTTGCACCAAACTCATGAAGGCTCTTCTCATTTCAGCATGGAGTTGATATGGAACTATAGTGACCTGAAGGGTATTCCTCCAACCGTAGTCCACCAACATACCATACCCTTGGTGGATGGAGCAGTCCCCAAGGTGACTTTTTACTATCTTTGCAACTCAAACTACAGAGAGTTGATCAAGTAGGACTTGTAGAAACTGTTAGATGCTGATTTCATCTATGAAATAGAGCAAACGGAATGGGTATCGCCAATAGTCATAGTACCCAAGAAGAACGATGCAGATCTATGTGAATCTGAAAGTGTTAAATGCAGTCACCAAGAAGGATCATTTTCTCTTACCATTTATAGAGTAGCAGGAGCCGAAGCCTACAGTTTCTTGGGAGGTTTCAGTGGCTACAATCAGGTGAAAATAGCGCTGCAAGATCAGCACAAGACAGCATTCGCCACGGAATGGGGAACCTATGCCTACACCACAGAATGGGAAACCTATGCCTACAAGGTTATGCCGTTTGGACTTTGCAATTCCCCAAGTACTTTCCAGCGAGTCATGTAGGTGGCATTCAAAGAGTATTTGCAAAAGTTTTTGGAGATTTTCTTGGATGATCTATGAGTGCATGAACCTAGCGCGGAGCATTTATCCAATCTGGAAAAGCTGCTAAACAAATGCTACGAGTATCAAATATCCTTGAACCCAGAAAAGTGTCGGTTTTGGGTGACACATGGCCTGATTCTTGGCCATATAGTATTCAGACACGGAATCGCCACGGACCTATCAAAGATAAAGATCATTGTCGATTTGCCACTACCAGGAACGATCCACAGAGTCTACATTTTCATGGGTCATGCTAACTATTACAGGATCTTCATTTTGGACTTTGCGGAGTTAGCACAAACAATCTACAAACTCACAATGGAACCACATTGGATTGAGGAAGCCTTACAGGCTTTCCAGAAGCTCAAAGATGCATTGGGCTCAACGCCAATATTACGCCCACCCAATTGGTCCATAGAGTTTCATGTGCATACAGATGCATCAAAGTATGCAATAGGAGTTGTCTTAACCCAGCCAGGTGAACACAAAGAGGATTTTCCAATCTAATTTGCAAGCTGACAGCTCTGCGATTCAGAGATGAATTATTCAACAATTGAGCGGGAGGCACTGGCGATGATTTACGCAGTTAAGAAGTTTCGACTTTATTTGATGGCCACACATTTTGCCTTTTATACGGACCATCAACCCTTGCTATATCTTGTTAATAAAACTTGCAACACGGGGAGAATCACTCGTTGGTTACTTCTATTGTTGGAGTTTGACTTTCGAATAGTGGTTCGCAAGGGAAAGCAACATTACGTGGCGGATCATGTGTGCAAATCAAGGGGAAGGAAACTACAGCCCTCTCGATGATGAGCTATCTGACGCTGCCTTGTTTTATATTGACATTGTACCTAAATGGGCCACAAATATAGTTGATGTTTAATGTGGGGCCAACCAGACAAATCCTTACCCAAGGCGGAAGAACGAAAACTGATTCTAAAAGCTAGACCTTATCAGTTGATTGCCGGCCAATTGTATCGAAGAGGACCTGATGGTATTCTTCAGAGATGTATTCTTCCACACGAGACTACCCAAATTATCTCAATTTCACATGAAGGCATGGGTGGTGGTCATTTTGTGTCCGACATTACAGTTCACAAAGTCCTGCAATCAAGATGCTGGTGGCCAATGATTCATAAGGATACGGATGAATACTTGAAGAAATGCGATGTGTGTCAAAGAACTAGGAGGCTGACAAGACTGAACTATGATCTGTTACATCTAGTTCTAGCTCAAGCACCATTCGAGAAGTGAGGATTGGACTATATCGGTCTGATTCATCCTGCCGCAATAAGTTCACAAGCCTGATATGTTATCGTGGCCACAGATTACCTCACCAAGTGGGTCGAAGCCAAGGCAGTGTGGAATAGCGATGCTCGAGCAACTACCAAGTTCTTGCACAAGAATATTATTGTGCCCTTCGGATGCCCGATGGAGATAGTCAACGATCGTGGAAGCCATTTTGTCAATGAGACCATCAAGGTCATTTTGGAGGAATCCTTCATGGTCCATAGATTCAGCACGCCTTATTATCCTCGTGGTAATGGACAGGTAGAATCATCCAATGAGATCATGTGTAGCGTAATCACAAAAACAGATGAAGCTAGCAGATCTGATTGCAACTTAGCATCTCACATAGGCTCTCGTACCACAAACTGAATCATGATTATTTTAAGTACATGTGAACAAATGAAGCTACTAGTAAGCATGTCAAAATAGAACATTTCTATGACATTAGGGAAGCATGGCACTATGTTGAGTATCACATACATGCTCGCTATTGAGTATTACATACATGCTCGCTTGTCACAAAATGAACTTCATTCACATTATTAGAAACGATGACAATAGATGTCTTTCACAAGAATTAGTGTGAGCAGGTTTCAATGATGTTAAGTATCCATGTAAATGTTTGTAGATGGCATGGATGCTCATGGCCACAACTAATGGCTAGTTTTTTATGCACTTTGTGATGCACAAGAAAGATGTAAAACATACACCAATCTAATCACAATATATTCATCTATCATCTACTTGTTCATTAGATTCTAATATTTAATACCCTCATCCATCACTGACCTTAGAAAACCTACACCTTAAAATTGTTGATTCATTGATTCTTTTGAAGTGCACATAGACACTTGTTGGTCAGAATGCACACTCAATTTTATGATCATACATTTGTGTTATATATGGGGCACACACGTAGGTTTGTTGTGCCATAGAATCTAGGCATACAATATTCACCCATATCATGATGTATATGGCATGGTTACATGTCGTATCAATAAGTGTGATGCTTATGTATAGCTACATCCCATATTTTGTAGGGTTTTTGTACATGGTTGTGAAGGAGTGATTTTTGCTCCTATTCATTTTTTGTTTATGAGAGAGAGAGAGAGAGAGAGAGAGAGAGAGAGAGAGAGAGAGAGAGAGAGAGAGAGAGAGAGATGTATGCTATGTGTTCCAAGATGTGCCAACAAATTTAGGAATGAGGCCTGCTATTACTCCTATGATTTGAACCTGGTGTAGCTTGCCTCTAGGCCTGATTCTTGCGTGTGCCTTAGTGCATATGGGTAAGCACCCATTTTTTGTTGCAGTTCTTGCGACATATCTTGGAGGTGCCCACATCATGTAACACCTAAGAGAGGGCTCATGTTGATAGAGAATGCATGTTGTTGTGGAGAAAAATGGTCTTGCCTTTCCATTAGATGTGTGTGCCCTAAAATCTTATTGGCATGGAGTTGGTGGTTTCTGAGGTGAAAATGGTCAAAAGTTTGGGAATATTTAAGGAGTGCCTGAGAGAGAGAGAGAGAGAGAGAGAGAGAGAGAGAGAGAGAGAGAGAGAGAGAGAGAGAGAGAGAGAGAGAGAGAGAGAGAGAGAGAGAGAGAATGTAGGATGTTCTAGAAAAAAGTCAATTGTACGTTTTCATTGGGCCATGTGTGCCCTAAATCTTTGTTTACTTGCAGCTGTCGGTTTTGTGAGTGGGAAGAGACTGGAGTCTACAAAATTTTTAGAAAGAGAACAAAATTTCTAGAAAGAGCAAAAGGTTCTAGAGAGAGATCGTGCGAAGTGATTGATCGATGACAAAGACAAGGAGAGGGTAGGAGTTGTGTGCTACTAGCAGGAGGACGAGAATGGTTGATCGAGAGGAAGAGAAAGATAGAGAGAGGCAGGGACAGAGAGGGGGAGCTACTAGGAGGAGGACAAGAATGGTTGATTTGGAAGGAGAAAGAGAGGAGCGACAAGATAGGTGAGAGAGAGAGAGAGAGAGAGAGAGAGAGAGAGAGAGAGAGAGAGAGAGAGAGAGAGAGAGAGAGAGAGAGAGAGAGAGAGAGAGAGAGAGAGAGATGCGATGAGAGAGCACATAGAGAGCTCGTGAGGTGTTTAAGATTTTTTAGTGTTTCTAGAGAGTAAAATAGCCTTAAAGTTAAAGTGAGGTGTTGGAGAGAGAGAGAGAGAGAGAGAGAGAGAGAAAAAAAAAAAAGAAAGAGAAGAAAGAGGAAATCTTTATTAACGTCTTTTGGGCACCCGTGGAGAGAGAGAGAGAGAGAGAGAGAGAGAGAGAGAGAGAGAGAGAGAGAGAGAGAGAGAGAGAGAGAGAGAGAGAGAGAGAGAGAGAGAGAGAGAGAGAGAGAGAGAGAGAGATGCGATGAGAGAGCACATAGAGAGCTCGCGAGGTGTTTAAGATTTTTTAGTGTTTCTAGAGAGTAAAATAGCCTTAAAGTTAAAGTGAGGTGTTGGAGAGAGAGAGAGAGAGAGAGAGAGAGAGAGAGAGAGAGAGAGAGAGAGAGAGAGAGAGAGAGAGAGAGAGAGAGAGAGAGAGAGAGAGAGAGAGAGAGAGAGAGTGCTACCGTTGTGGAGAAAAATGGATTCTTGCAGTTTCATTGGACCACATGTGCCCTAAAATCCTAGTGACTTGCAGTTGGCTTTTGTTGAGGTGAAAACTAATTAAACGGCCAACTTTTTGAAAAGTTCATGAAAAGTCGAGAAGAGCACTTTCTCTAGAGAGAGAACACAAAGGGAGAGGAAGAGGGAGACTCCGGTCTCGGAGAGAGGGATAGTGATCTAGAGATTTTCAGGGTTTTCTAGGGTTGAAGCTTTTTTAGAGTCTAGAGATAGAAAATAGTAAGAGAGAGAGAGAAAATGTAGGCTGTTGTGAAAAATGTGATTCCAAGCTTTCCATTGGTCCACGTTTACCCTAAAACATATTTGATAGCCAATTGAAATGCAGTTGAAGTGGAGTTGAAGGGCAAACACGTTGATTTTAGAAAAAGAACATGTGCTTTCTAAAAATTCTAGAAAGAGAACTTTCGAGAGAGAGCACGTGAGCATCTAGAGAGTCCGATTGAGAGAGAGAGAGCTAGCGATCGAGATAGAGGGTAGCGATGGTGGATCGAGAGAGGGGTAAGGTGAGTTAGAGAGAGGAAATGCTTCTTGGTTTCCAAGGGAAGGCTCGAACTTGAGACCAAAGAAACTTTGGATGTCAACCTAACCAATTGAGCCAACTCCCTTGCCTAGAGAGAGGAAATGGCAGAGGTGAGAGAGCGGAGAGATAATGTGAGGCATTGGAGAGAGAGATATGTCCATGGAGATGGAGATGGAGGAGATTGGGAGCTGCAAGGCAGTGATGGGGAATGGCGCTTTGATGGAGCTCATTGTGGGAAGGCTGAGTAGTCTCGAGGATCAGCAGGCAGCATCTCTAGTCTGCAAGATCCCGCGAAGCGGAGCCGGAGCGAAGAGAGGGAGGTGAGTTGAGAGATGGGAGGAGAGAGAGCGGAGAGGGAGGTAAGAGAGAGAGAGGAGAGGAGGGAGGTGAGTTGAGAGAGAGAGAGAGAGAGAGAGAGAGAGAGAGAGAAGGCTCTAGGCTACATCAAGAAATATGAAAAGCCCTTCAATTTAAAAGGTGGAAATGCACCTCGAATTCCAACGTGCCAACGTTCACCGTTTTCAATATAAATTTTTGGACCACAATTTGGCAGTGCTGTGCCCAAAGGTTTTTGTTTGATGAATTACGGCAAGATCTAGGAGGCGCGGCCAAACTACAGTGCCCAGAAGAGTTGCTTCGACGATATGGACCCACTTTGTCGCACGAATATAGAAGCTACACCTTCACACACGCAGCTATGTTTAGCGCGCCTACCCTGCATGCCTTTCCCGCGTGCACATCAACGGTCCCGATTGCACCGCAATAGCGCTCGAAGAGCTCTCTCTCAAACCCTAGCGATTCTCTGGGCTCTGTTCTCTGTGGCTTGCCCAGCAAGCCTCATCTCCATAGGCGCGATCCATCACCGTAAGATGCTTCTCAATCTGACAGATTCAGTAATCATAAGTGATAGAATCATGGGCGATTAAATCTTTTAGCTCATAATTATTACTTTTTTTTTCAAAAGAAGAGCTGCATTTTCATCAGATTGCACGCTGCCCATCAGCTTGATTGATTGGTTGACTGATTGATTGATTGATCAAGCTTTGATGGAGAATTGATTGAGATTCTAGTGTGTGCTCTCTCATTGTTGGGATTGATCAGCTTCTGTTGAGATTCCAGCGTGTGCTGCTCTTATTGTTGTGAGTGATCAGCTTTGCAGCATGCCGACTAGACGCACCCGTTCTTCGTTTCCCAAGAAGGACATGGGTTCTTCTTCTGCTAAGGAAGAGGATTTGACTCCCAGTGTAGATTCAGTGTCTGTTGGGCCGGCTACTCCTGCACAGATTCAAGAGCCGCCCTGCCGGACAGCGATGGCGAACGAGCTTGAGCAAGCAGGAGGTGCAGTGATTGGAAATCAGGGTGAAGGTGCTGGAATTCAGATTGAAAATGCTGATGCAGTGCAACCTGGGCAGCTGCAAAATGGTGGGCAGGTGGATGCTGCCCAGACAAGCAGGGCTAGGTTCCTTGAAATTGCTCGTAGAAGAGCTGCCCATTTTGCTCACTTCAATGCAGAAGGAGACGAAGCTCCTGCAGGAGCTGGATCTTCCAAAAGAACCAAGAGACGTCGCACACAGGCAGCAAATCAGCAGCAAGCTGAACCGCAGCCTCAGGAGGATTGGCCTGGGCCATTTTCTACTGCAAGGAGGCTTGTGGAAGGACGTGCAGCTGCCGCAGAAGCTCGAAAAATCGCAGGCGCCTCAAACTTGAAAGCTTCTCTAGTGGAATGGAGTCCTTCCAAGAAGCCTGAGAGGATAATTTCCGTGGCAAGAACTCCGTCATCCCTCTTTGCCAAATGTCTGGATGTTCTTTGTGCAAATATGGAGCATGTTGAGTCTTTGCAAGGGGTTCCAGATGCGATAAAGAAAGTTTTGTGTGCAAGACTTTGTGGTAATCGGAAATTGGACTACAAGATCCTGCGCCTGCTTGTGGATGGAGCTCCGTCCACCATTGCTCTTCCTGATTGCTCTTTTATTTCTGAGCAAGAATTAACAGAAATTCTTGCACAATGCTGCAGAAATTCTATTGAGGTCAGTCAGTCTTGTGAGACCTTTCTTGTGGCCTTTTTGGAATAGGCGCAATTTGAAATTTAGGTACAATGCTTTTGCTTAGCATTACCATGTGTGGTTTATCATGGCAGGTCCTTGATCTGAAGCTATGTGGTCGTGGACTTTCAGACCAATGTGTAGCAGCCACATTGTCTCCATCTCCTGGAATGTCAAATCTTCGAAGACTGTGTTTGAAAGGAGCATACAGGTTGACGGATAAAGGCCTGTCGACTCTGATCGAATCAGCTCCACAGTTGACTTGCCTGGATATCAGTCTATGCTCTCTTATTTCAGAAGCAGGAATTAAAAAAGTTGCCGACTGTTTGGCTTCAAAGTTGAAATCTCTCTCTTTGGAGGGCTGTGCACACATGAATGGGCTTAAATTACTGCCATCATTGACTAAGCTGCAGGAATTGACACAGATTTCTCTTGGTGGAGTTGGTGGTATAACGGATGATGTCTTGAGTGAGCTTCTTGTGCACATTGGTGTGAAACTTGAGGAGCTCTGTCTTTCAGATTGTCTGTAAGTGCTTGAAAGCGTTTAATACCCTATACAATTGCTGTACGAAGCATATTAACTAGTATATTCTTTTGTAACTTCAAAAGTATATGTGCAATTCTTTTTGTTATATGCACACAAATGCTTTATTTTTACTATGAATAGAAACCCTTTTCCCTAACATCCCAATGATGATGCTTTTCATATGCATGATTTTTAGGCATTAACCTGAAAGGCTTCCTTTGGGTTTGTTCTCACTTGTTTTGCTCAACGAGCATGAGTTTTGCAGGTCTCTCACTGATGCTGCGGTGGCTGCTATAGGAGCATGTTGCACTGGTCTCAGGGTACTAATTTTGGATCAGCTGACAAAACTTACAGATTTGTCTTTGGCTCGAATTGCAGATGATTGCAGATCTCTGCGAAAAATGTCACTTCAAAGATGCAAATTCAGGTAAATTGTTGATGCCTTTTTGAAAGGTCTGTTTGGGCACGTACAATTCCTCCAATTGACAAACCACATGTATTCCTGTGTTTACATCAATGTCTAGATTCGTAATGCATCACTTTTGCATCCTTTGATAAGCTATTCAACTTGGAGAAGGGGACCTTTGGAGTTTGGGGAGCTGCACATTGGCATTCAAGGAAAGAAAACTATACATTTGCTGGCTGGTTCTCATAAGAGCTGTGACCTCCTAATAAACAAACGTAATTTTTCATTTGTTGTCTTTTTAAAAAGATTGAAACCTAAATCTGACTTATGAATCTGTTTAAGTATTGATTATATCCTTTCTTTTTTTTGTTTACCATGTTGGGGATTGAGTGTAACTGGTGGCTTCCACTAGTAACTACAAGCATGAGATTGCTTCTCATTGGTAAGCTGTTACTCTCTATATGCGGGCTATACCTGCTGCTCTTTTTCTTTCTTTATAAAAAGATTGAAGCCTAAATCCTACTTGTGAATCTGTACAAGTGTTGATTATATCCTTTCTTTTTTTCTTTACCATGTTCGGGATTGAGTGTAACTGATGGCTTCCACTAGTAACTAAAAGCATGAGATTGCTTCTCATTGGTAAGCCGTTACTCTCAATATGCGGGCTATACCTGGGCTCTTTTGTCTCAACTATTGGTACTATACGCTAATACATGGAACACAGTATAATGGGTGTGGGCCTGGATTGTCTGGCATGTATGACCTTTGCAATCCCAATCTGCTAGGTGTCTTTTATTTTAGATCTGATCACGATTTTGAGCTAATGGAATTTTGCTACCAAAAATCAAGACTATTTTAAGATCATCGACTACAAAGAATAATCCGTGTTCCAGAATGACATCTGCTGACCTAAAGTCAGATTCCATCCTCCCTTTGCATCTTCAGTATGAAGATAGCAAGAAAGTTTCAGTGCTCCTTTGTTATAAATTACCATCAGAATGATATTCTTGTTTTAACGAAATTATAGCCCCTGGGGTTCTCACACTCAAGGGTTAGTGCCCAAGAACGGTTTGTCGTTGGGCTAGCTAACAAGATAGCCTTTCTAGTTGAGTGGCTGTCATTTACCCAGGTATTTGGATCTGGTTGATATGACTTTCATTTCTTGCAAATGCTACAAAATAGAGGACCTGATGGACGATTCTTTTTCCTGCACTTATTATTCTGTTTTTCATGCTTTGGCGAGCTTTTATGCCAATTAAGTGTTTTATAGGCAGTCAATGATTTGCTCTCAGATGCCTTGATGAAAGAGTATGGAAACTTTTTTTTTTTGAACTCTTCAATGAAGAATCTCAATGTTTTCTATTAAATCTTTTGATAATGTACGTTGCATCAAATAATTTTGTTTATATTTCCAACTACATAACATAATGTGGATGTATCTTTCTAGTACGTATGCCATGCACTTCTTCTTGGGATATGATGGTGTGAATATTGATGTTGAAAGATACTTAGTTTGCACGTCATTTATTTTTTATGTTGATAGTTGGACTATATTCTGGGTTTATTGATTAGGTAACTATGCATAGAAGCAAGTAAAAAATCAAATCTGAACTTCCATGAAACTCCCAAGGTTCTGGAGTTTCAGCTGTAAAATGTGAAAGAACAAAATTTTCTGTGTTCACCATCAATTCATTCAGGAGCCTATCTACTATTGCTACATAAAAGTTCCCCCTCATGCTCCTAATCTTCTTCTGCAGGCCTTTAAGGTTCTCTTGTTAATTTGTATCTCTTATTCCATTCAACATTTTGTAGGACACTCACTTGACTCCACATGGAACATTACATGTTTGTCAGATTGCGTTTAAAATTGTAGAGGTCAGTTGCAACAGTAACATTCAATAGATAGGTCATGCCACGGCCTTGATGCTGCAGATACCATAGTGTGTAGATTTGTGGCACGTTTCTGCTGGGAAGGATAATTGTGCTGGAAACTACTGTGTTATGGTCTTTCTGGAAGTCCCAAATAAATGCCTTCTAGGATGCTTAAGGTTGTGGTTGCAGCCAGCCAGAGATTTGCATTATAGAGTGTGAAGGCTCTATAGTTCCTAACTTTTGTTTCTTTCTATTTTTGTTTCACATTTGACCTTTTTTTTATTGATATGAATCTTGTGGATACATGATATGTTACTTTGTTCTGGCAGTGATGATGCTTTAGCAGCACTTGTTACTGCTTCTGGAAGTTCACTTTGTGAGCTTTCAGTGAACAGTGTACGGCAGGTATGTCTGATTGTTATCTTGAGGCCTGCTGAGCTTACAAGATGTGTTTGATATTCACCTATATGCAGTATTACTGTTGCTTTTGTTGCCATGGAACCATTACAGAATATTAGCACACTTATACTAAAATATGTGTGGCCTTTGTACCAAGCAGGTTGGAGATCAAACTCTTTTGGCCCTTGCAAAACACTCGCGAGGAACCTTGGAAGTACTAGATGCATCATTTTGCCGCGAAATGACCGATGAGGCACTCGGGTTCCTTTCAGATGCTTGTTCCCAACTTCACACACTTAGGCTTTTTGGATGCACACAGGTTTTTGTCTTCCTTACAAACTTTTTTTCTCTGTCAAAAAAATCTCTTCAAATATAGCTGGATTGTATTAAGTCTTTTTCTTATCTTTTGTCCCTGCGCAGTTGCATAAGACTTGTTTTGTGAAGTCACAATTCACTCTCAATTGACAAAGTGGACCTTGAATTGTGAGGATTTTCATTGTTTCTATTCAAGTAGTCTTATGGCTGTGGGAGTAGTGGGCGTTTGGCATTTGGGTTTATTTAAAACATTTTCTCTATCCTGTGCTCCGACTGATTGTTGGTGTTATGTTCAAATCCTTTGCAGGTGACTAGCAAATTCCTTGATGGCCATTCTAATTTTTCACTTACAGTGATTGGTTTGACCAAGTGTCGTTCAGACAGTGCCAAGATTCTGAATACTAGTTGCACTTGTCCATTGTAAAACTGAAAGATTCCAATGAAGTTTTATAGTAAAATGGTAGTGGGTGAGACCCAAGGTGTTCAAAAGCTAAAGTTTTGCAGTCAAATTCATGACAATGTTAGAGATTTCACAAGGAAGAAGTCCACAAAGCTGTATGAGTTTTTTTTAAAACCAATTTCTATTGAAGAAAACTCTGCACAACTACTGAAGAAAGTTTATGGTTGTAATCTCATGCTTGTTAGTTCTAATGCACCTTCTTGTCATTGTGCTTTTACTTTTTCGTTTCAAATTTTAATAGAGGCACGGTTAACTAGTATCCTTGTAACCTCTTTTTGTAGGCATTCACTATTTTACAACGCAACAATCTTAATATACCTTACGTGATATAAGGATTGCATTTTAAATGTTACAATGAATGAAAAGTAGTTGATGGTCTTATATTTTTTAGCTCAAATTAAAAGTGATTTTGCTGCCTCACTCCTATAGACACATAGACCAGGACAAAGTTTAACAAGTCCTAGTTGACTTGATGTAGCTTTGCCAACATAAACTGATTTTTTTATGTTAAATAATTAATGGTGGATTACACAACATTCTCTCTAGGTATATAACTCACAAGTATCAATAAAAAGCATTATGAAGTAAAAAAAGCACCTTGGATCACACTGCACAGTGTAGCAAAAAAATAGGAAAAAATTTCTTGAATTAGAAGAATTTATTCAAGCTTGGATGCTACATATTAGCCGTGATTGAGTGAAAGGTAATTTGATATTTTAGCTAGGCAATTTGAGATGACAGGCTGTAGACATAGCAAGTTCTAGTAAAACATTAATCCAACAAGATGTTGAAAGGCAACAAACTAGTTTAATTGAAAAATATGTGAAGATGCATGCTAGAGGATTATAGCTTATCTGATTGTGTCATTGGTATAAAAAAGGTTGGCTCTTTTCTTGGAGTATCCTTCAACTGAGGCTTAAAGAAAAATTTTGTGATGGCCCAAAACAACTATTGAGAATCTCCAATTGTTTCTACAAGTAAGAGTTTATCAGCTTTTAAACTCTGATTACTATGAGCAAAAAACCTCATCTTTTAGTACTGTCATTTTTAAATTGTTGCTAGCCACAGTTGGGAAATCTCTTGCTACTTGAGTGTGCATATAAAGTGAGGTTTATGCAATGAGTTTGGATTTCAATCACCTTTGAAATCACTAGTAATGTGAACCTGACGCACATTGTGAAGACATTCACATTCTTTACCCCTGCGTAAACACTCGAGATTCTTCACAGATTACAAAATTACTTAGGATTTTTTACGACTTCTAGTTTATACTCTGGATTTTTCCACAATTTGTAGAAGTCAACTTGAATTCTCAAATTCATAATAGGTATCACATTTTTGCAAATATACAAAAAGGTGCCAATGCCCACCTAAATGAATGTAAAGTCGCAAGAAGTATCATGGCTATAAATTTTTTTACTCAGTAGCAAACACCTGAGTTTCACAACAATTAGTAGCTATGACATTTCATTGCAGATTATCAGCATTTCTTGAAGGTACAATGATTACAGCAACTACTTCACTATCACATGTTCTCACACCTATCACACATTTTTTGAAGGACAGTGAATGCAATGACTATTTCACTATCACATGATGTTGAACTATTGCATTTTTCCTAAAGGGCAATGACTAACTTTGATGGCATGACTGTCACAACTATCATAACTATCACATTTTCTAGAAAATGCATTCTCCTTATTATTCATGAATTCCCAAAAATAGTTGCCGATCGCAAACGCGATTGCAAAAACTTTTTTGGTTGTGACTTAATCGTTTGCAAACAGATTACTCACATGATCTATTGCATAGTTTATTAGTTAACATGTCTTGGAAGAAATAACTCATTGTATTTATATTCCTGAACAAATGTACATTATAAAGCAACCAATATGCAGATAGCACATTTCGTACACTATTGTTGTAATCAAAAAATTGTGTATTCTTCATTTTCATTTCTGCTTATCAGATTACTTGTGTGTATCTAATCATTTTTATGATTTTTCAGTGATGTTCATACAATCTATATGTTTATAAACAATCTTGAGCGGTCAATTTGATTATTGTTCAAAATTGATTTCAATCCAGCTTGAGATTTATTGTCTTTTACGTGAAAACTTTGATTTTAGTACCCTTCAAAAGATCTATTAAGGTTTACAAGCAGGAGAGTTTGCACACTACAAAGGTTAGATTGTTAGAACTTGGATTTTCCAATGCTTCAATACTAGCTTTTGATCTAGGCAAGAGCTCTTGTACACAATATGCAATCATCCATCAAAGACAAGCCATTAAAGAGGCTATGAGTGAAAAACTAAGGCATTCTTTAGCTCCAAAACCATTCACCAAAAATACAAGTGCATTCTCTCTCTCTCTCTCTCTCTCTCTCTCTCTCTCTCTCTCTCTCTCTCTCTCTCTCTCTCTCTCTCTCTCTCTCTCTCTCTCTCTCTCTCTCTCTCTCTCTCTCTCTCTCTCTCTCTCTCTCTCTCTCTCTCTCCCCCCTTAGTCCATTGGTTGTTAAACATGCCTTCTAGACTATCAACAAGTACTTCGGTTTCTCCGTTGACTATTTACAATTGTGCTTACTTCATATGAGAACAATCCGGTAGATTGCACCTTTGCTACTCTCAACATTGTATTACATCCAAAACGAACTTCGCTCTAACGATTCGTTGTGTTGGAACAATTGTTGCATTTGGCTTAGTACATTAACCTAGTAAGTACAAAGATTGAAAGGTCATTGTGGTTGCATGAACCGAAAACAATGGAACTTCATTATGGTGGATGACATTTACAGTAGAATCAAAATTGCATTGTGTGTCGAGTCAAATCTTCATATGGTTCATGTGAGTTGCTCTACTAGTCCAGCTTAGTGCAACAACTGTTCTATTGGTACAACTTATAACAAATTTTTTAGGTCATACTATAATAAATCCTTCAAGCCAAAATGATTACATGAATACTTGAAAAAAAAAAATCTCTGCTAGAATAACATACTCGGACCCACTTGAATTTGTCTTAACAAGAAATACAAAACACAACTCCTTTTTTATGTGATATGTGCATAATCTTTCAAAGACAAGGGCATGCCTCCGCCCTTGGAATGATGTTGCTCCAATCACAAAATGATCAACATTCATTTCAAACACACAAGGTTGACTCGAATACACCAATTGCAATTTTGGTATAGAGATTTGTTTCAATATGTTGAATTAATGTCGAGTTCTTCTATCAATGCTATTTCTTGTTTTTTGAATCCTAAAAGGACTTCATGTCTATAAGCATACCAAACCCTTTGTAATATGTACAAAGGCATCGAATACCCTTCTTTCTCTTCTTAGAAATGATTGGTGTAACCCAAGGGAATTTATTGGTTTGAATTGCTCCATATGGAGACATTACTAAAGTTGCCAAGGAACTTTATTCTCTTTTATCAATATTATGAATATCAATCAAAAAATTGCATTAACATCATATTTATGGGTTGCATAAGATCTTGTTTTTGTATCTATGGTAGCACTTCCTTTTTAGCGGTTTTATGCCAAGAAATTCTATGATGTTTGAATAAGTTGATTTATCAACATTTGGGCCAACTTACATGGCACTAAGAGATAATTTCTAACATTTGATAGTTGTTTCTACATCAAACATGAAATTACGCTTCTAGTGTTGTTTTCATAACACCAAATTTCAAAGCATAATGAAATATTTTCCTATTATATCAACTATATATATTATTATGTATCCTTGCGAAGAAGCTTGCTTAGTAGGCAAACTTCCAATGCTCTTTTACTGCTATAAGAGTATAATTTACCTATCTCAAAAATACTTGGTTAAAGCAACTAGCTAAACAATACATTTAGGCTTCACTCATTGTGTCACAAAAAGTAGTATTTAAAAAAAATTGTGGTTTCTGAAAATGTTAAAAGCGTATAGCACAAAATGTCATCAATCACAAACATATTTCATATTTTCTTCAAGGAAGGCCAAAGGCTCTTAACTAATGATTCTACAATCTTTAATGTTTGACATCCCATGCAACTTAAATAAAAAAAGGAAAAAGAGAACATTACATGATGTATAATGGAGCTAAGGAAGCGGGACCTGGACGGGCGTTCGCGTCCGGACGCGGACGTGCCAGGGGGTGCGTCCGCGTCCCCCTGGCACGTCCGCGTCCGGCCTTTTTTTTTTTTTTTTTTTTAAATTTAGACTTAAAAAAATTAAAATATATATATATATATGGACCAGGGGTGAGTCCGGGGGTCCGGACGCGGACGCAGGCGTGGGCACGGGCATTCCGGCCCGGACTATATAGATGTTGTTTAAAACTTGAAACATAAGACAATTAAATTGTACTTTGTATGTAAACATCAAAAAAGCTTTGAAAAAAAAAATAGGTCTCCCCATTTTAAAGGTTTAGCACAAAATCTCATAGCTATAACCAAATCTCTTATTTTTCAACAAATAATGTCAAAAGATTTCCCCAGCTTCACCGAATCTCCTTATTTTTCAACAAATAATGTCAAAGGCTTTCACAGCTTTAAGATTCATATGTTCTTACTAACAATAATCAATCTTCAGTAACTGACATCCCACAGAAGTCTACTGAAAAAGGAAACCAGCATATAACAGATGTGATAATGGAAAAGATTCTGATAAGAGGTAATTTACAAACAAATGCTTGCACAACCAAGATGTATTTGCATAGAAGCTTGTAAAAACACGAATATCTACAGTCAAGGCACATTAGCATATATCAATCAGGAGTTTGCATTATCCCTTTTCTTTTGCATAGTATCTTACAATGATTAGCAGAACTTACAGATTTTCAAAGTGCGGGTTGGTAATTTATACCTTACATCATCAGCATGGCATAAAGATCAGATTATTGTACAGATTTAAGCACGGGTTGTGGCCTACAGACAGTCTTGTTGATGTGCAAACGAAATGAGAAAAAGCAAAAACATTCTGTGAACATCATAGCATACAATTTTCCTGGTGAAAATGAAAGATGAATCTCGTACAGGCAACAATGACTCCAATCAATTCTGACAAACATACTGAATGAAAATTGTTAACTACAAATTTTTCTTGCACACTCGAATCCAACATGGATCCTACAAGTACAATCAAGATACTTTGATGCTTCTCATGCTAAGAGTTCGAAGGTCATACATAGGTCTCATAGAAGATTCCACCAGTGGTCTCAAAGTAATCATTTTCCATGCAAATATTTAAAGCTTGATTTACTTTGTTGATGGAATTGTTGTCATAATTGATCATTAGAGAAGTGGATATACTCAAGTGCAACTGAGCATTTTGAAGCACAAAAATTTCTTGTGATTGTATCAACTGTCTAAGGAAATGCCTTCAGGAAATTTGGAGACAAAATATGCATCATCAATCTGCTCCAAGTTAGGCACACAACACAGTCCTTCGCATTATAAAACCTCTAGCAATAAATTGAGTTGCTGAAAGAAGAATAACAGCGAAAAAAATTATACTTCATGAAATAAGCTCTCATATCAGCAGCTTAAATGCCATTTTCTCGATGTACAGCAATCGTTTTCAGTAGTGTATCCTGCAAAGATACGGACACTTTTAAGAAATCTGGAGAAAATGCATGCCTCATTATTCATTCATCTACTCCAAATTTTGAACACCAAACACTCTTTGGCAATATAGAATTTCCACTGATAAATTGAGTTTCTGAGAGAATTATCGTCAAAACAATGATATTTCCATAGAATAAGCTCTGATATCAGCAGCTTTAATGACATTCTCAAATAGCTGTCTCCATTTCCAACAGATGGTGTCAGTAAAAGAAAGATACTTATCAGTATAGTTTCATGACTGCAAGAAAATATCACAAAACAGATCTGTAGCCATTTTTTTTCTGACACACTGACTGCACAGTGAGAGTATTCATCATGGATTCGACCGTTGCAAGCAAACCATATCATTAGAAGTAGAACAAAATTAAAAATATTTACAAAATGACATGCTGATAAATTGTATACATTATTACGAGCAAGTACTTGAAGATCAGAAGCCAGAATCCTTTGGCTCATCAGCAGTGGTAGCTGAATGGTCAAACCAGACCATGATAAAGCAAATTAGTGTAAGACATTCAACGCTTGCTTCGATACCTAGCTTAAGAAAACAAATAAAGACTACCAAAGGTTGGAGATTTACGTTTTTAAATATGAAAACCCAGAAGTGCAGTTACTAAAGCCGTTACTTTTCTACAAAAATGGATAATTTCATCCAGCTTATCTGGTTGAGATATATTTCATAATGGAAACAATCCTAATTTTTGGTATCTCCTTAGTTCTACAGCTGAATTCTAGATGAAGACATGACATGCAAGAATTGGTCAAAAAGTCATTGTTGTCATGTAGAACTTGCATACACCAAAGTTCACAAACCCAAAGTGCTCTCACTTAATTTTATTTGTGGTTCAGAAATAAAAATTTAAGTACCTGGAAGCAGGCAAGAACATACTGAACATCATCATTTGATATATGATAATGTGTCACAAGACGTATCCTGCACATAAACAAATCTTCCATCAATTAAGCCATTACAATCTATAATGGCCTCAGGAAAAAAGAAGATGAAACTCAAGAACCTAGACTTTGAAGAAAGTAGCTCCCATTTTTATGTAATACTTCCTGGAACATTATATCTGAAACATCATATTCTAAAGAAATAAATAGCTGACAATCTATAAAATATTGACATAAATTAGTCACTGACATATATAGAGGGTCTAAGAGGGATTTCTACCATTGGTGATTATTTGGTTTTTAGTTGCAATTTGTCTGTTGTTCACCTCTTGTTGTCTGCTTATTATCGTGTGAGTGAATGAGTTTATAACTTGTCAGCACTTTCTAGGAATCCATCTTCATTGAGCATCCATTTGCAAAGGATGTCTAGAGACCACAGTTGCCTGTTCCGGAATGAAACGTGTTCTAAATAAAAAGCATTCCATTCCAGAACTTGACCAATTTTCTTTTTTAAATACATATTTTTTCTACAAAGGAAAAAAGCGCTACTGATAATGTGCATACAACTTTACTACTTAGTTGGAAACGCTATATGATCATCATTAGTTGTCAACTTTTCTCAATGCTTTGTCTCTATGTGTTTGTAACTCAATAGTATTGAATAATAACTCATTGATTGTGAGATTTCTTTGCTATGTCTATCATATTGTATATTGAACACTTGGCAATATTGTTTAAAAATAGTTTTGTGACCTCTCTTAGGAAAGGCTCAATGTTGGCATCTTCATCATCAAAAGAGCGGCAAGAACTAGCTAGAGGGCAAGAATGACGATGTTTAGATGTGGCATTGGGTCCATGATTGGAAAAGTAGGGCTATGTAGGGCTTTTCAGATACAAATACTAAACATTGATGGTAGACGATTCGTTTTGAAAATTTGCTAACTTGAGAATTATGGAATTTTTCTTACTATGAAAGTTCTTGGACTTTATGTCTAGGAGTCTACATGGTTGCCTGTTCCAGAACGCGTTCCATTCCAGAACTTGACCAGATTTTTTTTTGAAAAACATATGTATTTTTTTAACAAGGAAAAAAACAGCGATAGATCATAGATGCCATCTTTCTTCTTCGATCTTCTATCCCAAAGTCCAAATCTCATGAATGATTCTCTACAGAAAGAAACAGACGAAGCTTTGGTGTGGGTTGATGATCTGATGGTCGTTGAGGAGTGATTTCATCTCGACTACTGTGAACCGTTTGTCGATTTGAGCTTTCTGCTACTAACATCTGTCCGGGTAGCCAACTGATTTGCAGATTGCAGCTGCCTTGATTCTATCTCAGCTGAAGAAATTAACTGACTAGATGAACGAACCACCCACTGTTGAGAAAATATTTCATTCTTAGCTTCCAGGTTCAGTGAGATCTCTGTAGTTTCAGCAGAATAGTTTTTGAGCTGAGCACCCGATCCAGCATCAATTAGTAGATCAAGAAGTAGTTTGATTATAATCTATTGCTGATTTAATATGGCTTTTAATGCGTGCTTGAGACAGCATCCAGTAGTAGATGGTTCGTATGCAGGGGCTGGACCTTTTTTTTTTTTTTTTTAAAAGAAAAAACGTTCCGACCCAGTACGTTCCGGAACGTAGGCTAGGAGATTTAAACTATAAATTTGTATACTCAAACTCCAATTTTCTATGGATTCCATGTGTATGTTTATGACATGTATGTACTGGATCTTCTGTGTATGGAATGAAGAGGAAAATTTGAAAAGCGTAATCAAATTGATCAAAAACCAAGAAAGCTCTCTAGGCAAAATTGCAAAGAATCTTGATTTTTTGGCTTTCAAATCTATTTGAATCTTGATTCTACTTTGTCAAACAAATTTTAGAAATTTGAAATTCATCCCCATTTTCTCCATGTACTGGAAAAAGAAATTCAATTTAAGGTTTTTTTTTAACCATTTCTTAGGGGCTCAGTTGAAACTTTGAAGAAAAAAATTGAATCTATTTCTAGCATGTTCCCTGCCTCCAAGGGCACAAAAAGGCTCCATTTTTAACAATTGGCACCTAAAACTGCCACTGAGAAGTGAGGGGTCCACTTGAAACCCTACATTCTATCAGCATGTAGAAACTCAGAATCCGCATGGCTCATGGTGAACTTCAATGATGAAGACCAAGCTACATTGAGTCAAATTAATGTCTAAAGCACGTTAGCCATGAGATAATTCTAGTCACAATGAGAATACTCATTCACGAAACCTAAAAACTCTTTCGCAAGAAATGTTGGTTCTTTGCTATGCTCACATTTGGTGCTAGAACCTAATTCTATTTAAAGTGAAATGAATACTTACCTTGTACCCTGTGTTGCAATGGAAAGAACTCCACGTTCCTTCATAGCTTCACAAAGATCTTCAGCCCCAAGGGCCGAATCAGTTGTAACCTCCACATTCACCTATTGCAGAATAAGAGCCTTTAGTTCATTTGGCCATGCTTTAGATGTGCGCCAACTAGATAAGTAACGTGTAATTTTGCTCTTAACAGTAGACTCTGTTCATATCCAAATGTACTTTTGTTAATCAAGTAGGCAACCACTTACTACTTATATTAGATCCAAACCCATTGTAGCATGAACGATTTTGATATCTCTAGTTACGTCGACGATATACAATAGATTTTTTTTTTATTGAAAGGAAAACAAATATGTACATTTGTTCTTACTCTTCGATTACCCTTACTGCGTACAATTTTGGAAGAGAAATCTCCAACATAAAAACTCAGTCAAGTGCTAAAAATATAGGAAGTTGTGTAGGGAATATCATCTCACAATGTTGGTTTCTACATTGGCGACATCTACTTTTAATCCTGCAATGGCATTCAATCCTTCTGCACCCATAGATGAACTTGGTCAACATTGAACTAAGCCTTGTGGTCAGTACAAAAACTAGTATACTTCATTTATGCAAAAGTAGTATGTGGCAAGGGAGCTCACAAACTCTTCACCAGAAAGACGTGCAAGTAAGTGTCAATAAAAGAACAAAAGAACCCACATAAAAAAAATATAACAAGTAATCTAATTTGGAATGAAAGCCTAGATGATCTTTAGATTATCACATTAAACAAGCAGAACAAATATAAAAACCTGCAAGTAATTGGGCATGGTGATGGTCATCCTTTAGTTTCCCAACCATATCTCGAAGAGAGATTAAACCTGCTGCAGCTATAACGCCAGCCTGCCGCATGCCCCCACCCAATGCTTTTCGAAGCTTTCTTGCCTAAAGCATAACAGTCAGGTTATTCCGTACTTACAATAAAAGGGAGAGATTCACCTGCAGAAAGTCATCTATCGACAGCAGTTGACACAATTAAGATCAGAAATACATGGAATATTACCTCTCAAAATGCCAGAGCTACAAAAGCCTAGGAAAATGTTTTTTCTACTACTTGATGTTCATGAAATCAAAGGCAGAAAAAATCAGCTCAGGTCACTTAAGGTAATGATGCAGCAGACAATTTCTGTAGGTATATAGTTATATATACAAGAAAATTTTCACCTTCGCAATAAACTCGCTAGAGCCAACAAGAACACTCCCAACTGGTGCTGCTAGTCCCCTTGGAGAGACAAACCTGCATTAAATCGTACATCAATTTTGTTCACAAAACAACAAAATGCACTTCCCGAGAAATGTGATAAGCACACTAGGTATTACATGATAAGTAATTAGATATACGTTTCGGTGTCTACTTTGATAGATACTTCTTACATTATATCTTAAATTTTTTGTTTGGAATGTTCACACCTTAGTTGCCGGTTCCAGAATGGAACGCGTTCCAGAACACGTTCCGTTCCGGAACGATGCCCAAAAAAA